>JACCPG010008121.1:0-45167 GCA_016069955.1 Drepana arcuata | reverse complement strand
TACTATACATACGCATTTGAATTGCTTCTCAGACGTATGCAGAAAAACTTAGTACAGTACAAATTGGTACAGTCGGGATTCGAACTTGCGATTTTTGTGTCGCAGGCAACTCGAACCACTCGGCCACGACGGCAATTTTGTTGTTTTTGTTCTCCCGTAAATTTTAACAATATGTAGTAAAAACTCCTTACGCATTCTCTCTATGAGCGCACAACACTGATGCTTGCTATAATATACTATCAGGCGTTATGGTCAACTACAACCTAACTACGACCAAACTTACAGTTTCGTAGATTACAAGTAAGCTAACTAAAATGTATTGTTTATTTAATAATAAAAATAATCTGTATTCTTTTGCTTTCAGGTAAGAACGTTTTATGGAGCGTAGTGTGTTACAGAATTAATCTGTAAGTCTTTATCTATTATTTTTGCTTTAAGATAACATCTCGTAGCTAGTTTTTGGTAGCAGTACAGTTGCAGTAGTTGACTCGACAATTCCAGAACACTCCCCTGAACATCTCGGAGAGCATAGGGATACTTGGAGTTAACATTTCTACCGAGGTTCGTTCCGTGGTCATTCTGAGATTCATGGAACTCTTCAAAAGGGTGTGAAAAGATTCCGCCAGTGTTGGCAATGCGCGTGCGATACCTCTGGTATCGCAAGCGTTCATAGGCGGCAGTAACCGCTTACCACAGGAACACATGCTCGTTTGCCACTATTGTCGCATCAAAAATAATGATTGAAATTAGGTGAACCGAGGGTCCACACTCGATACTCCAATGGAAAGCGTTTATATTTTCGTTAACGTTCCTTTGAAATAACAGCTTTTTCGGGAACGTAAAACTGACTACGATATTACATACTCTTTTATATTTTCGCTGTTAATATGTATATGGACCCATACCTCATAATTAAATTGTACTCAAAGTCACTACATGTCCATTCAATCGTATTACTTAGCAGAATCATAACGAGATGCTCTCACCAAAGGACCCGTTTATAGTTCTGTAACGGAGGTTGCAATAATAGGTAAGTAAATATTCAACATATGTATATATTATTGACACAGATGTAATATTATCATGGAAGTGACATAACACTTCTATAATTATGATGAGCGAATTTACAGCTTGACTACGCTTCGCGGTCAAGATTTAAGGTAAGGAAATAACTATAAATATTCTTATGACTAAATTCCCTGAGCGTCTTTTCTTAATTAATTTTCCGAGGTAAGACACCTCTAGATGACTAAAGATGCTTGTAAGCCCTATAGTCGGGTTGCTAACACAATTTATAGTGTCTCTCGTTGGCACAATCAGGCTTCGCACTGCTAATTGTAGCTCTCTTATTAAGAACTTGCTACTTCTATCTTGTTAAATGAATAATAAGAATAAGTTAGTAGAATAAGTTAGTAGAAAGGCCACTCTAGAAATAGCTTGGAAACTTTCACGAAGCTCTTCATTGTACAAGTTCATTACAGATGGTATCATTTCTTGCTGTAATATAAAGTAATACTGTTAAAACAGTGGAAATTAATGAATATCACTTCGTATTTACGTTTCATATACCTATTTGTAGGAAATGGTAAACCGTAAGGAGCAAGGATATTTAAGACACGGGATGGTTACCCGGACTTCGTCTGCTTAAAAATAATATACCCTCACGCCTTCCCACAAGGGTAGGCAGAGGTGTATAGGTAATACCCATACACCCACTTTCCGCCAGAGGTATATTACCAACGTGACAGATGACGAGTCCATCGCCGTTACTCAAGCACGACTATACATACGCCTTTGAATTTCTTCTCAGACGTATGCCGTTTCCTCTCGATGTTTTTCTTCTGCGTAAAGCTCGTGGTGTGACTAATCACTGTACTTTACAGTTCAGAAAAACTCATTGGTACAGACGGGATTCGAACTTGCGACCTTGGTGTCGCAGGCAATTGCTCGAACCACTCGGCCACCACGAAACGTACTTTATGATTACTTTGTAACAAACAAATATAGTAAACACATGTTCGCTATAGGCGGAAAAAATAGGTAAATCTCGAATATCAAACTGAAAAATATAAAACTATTCTTTCTTCTTTATTTATATAAAACTATTCTATATTATATTAAATAGTTTATATTCCTTCAAACAACTCAGTTTCGAGATAAACTTTTTTGTATACCACTTCATATATACATACATACATACATATAATCACGCCTCTTTCCCGTAGGGGTAGGCAGAGACCACTTCTTTCCACTTGCTACGATCCTTGCATACTTCTTGCGCTTCGTCAACTTTCATTATTCTCTTCATACATGCTCTTCGGTTTAGGGTACTCTTGATATATATATCTTGCCAATTTCTGGTGAAAATGACAGGGTCTAACTAATATTAATGCTTATTTCATATCCTCACCATAACAATACAAGACAGGCAGACATTAATTCAAATATTACGCAAGTAGCAGTATGGTTGTTCTGCACCTAAGAATCGTACTCGAGAATTAATATACAACCAAACACACATGCGGTGCCCATCTCTATTAATTACGATACGAGTTAGTATCTGCATTAATTATGACGACGTATTAATTAATCTGCGTATCGTAGCGTGCATTATCCTGTCTGTATCGTACGCACCAAAACGTGCTTTGCTTTTAATTATTATAGGGTTTGCAATAACCTATCGTAGTTTTGTGGAGTAGAGATAATTTTGAATTCAAATTTAGAACTTGTAAGGGCTCTTACAAACAAAGTTATCTGTGCCTCCTAGTGCCTCGCGGGGTAGGCAGAGGTTCGAAGATGGCAAGCTCTCTCTTGTCTTACATACCTCTTTCGCTTCTTCTGTATCTATTCAACAGTCTCTTTATATATGCATGTGGGGTATGAGTACCCTTGACGTTACTTTGAATACGCGATCGTTTTCATCCAAGAAGTTGGAAGATGGTCTTCTTCTGCCTCTTCTTCCACACACTTCCATTATGGTAAAATTTTATCTAGATTAATTTGCTACGTATATCACTCACGCCTTCCCACAAGGGTCCCCGAAGGGGTAGGAAGAGGTGTACAGGTAACACCCACACACCCACTTTCCGCCAGAGGTATATTAGGTGCCAGCGTGATAGATGGTGAGTCCATCGCCGTTACTCCAGCACGACTATACATACGCCTTGAATTTCTTCTCAGACGTATGCAGGTTTCCTCTCAATGTTTTCCTTCACCGTTCAGCTCGTGGTGTGACTAATCACTGTACTTAAGTTCAGAAAAACTCATTGGTACATTCGGGATTCGAACTTGCGACCTTTGCGGCGCAGGCAACTGCTCGAACCACTCGGCCACCACGGCTGTTCTGTTCTGTTATTTTCTACGTAACTCAGATATATGACTATTTCTGTTCATCACAAAAGTATCTGCCCCAACTAGAATCGAACCAGCGACCTTAAACTTCGAGCTACTTTGACCACTAGCTTAGATGGCCGTATGTTATGGATTATGAACGCCATGGAATAGTTTTGAGTGTAATAAATTAAAGAATAAACATGTATTGCGTCTCCCGCGCGTGACTAACACACGCCTGAATGTATTATTCGCAAAGTTGTGTGGGGGATAAGGGTAAGTTTTACGACAGTTCCATTCAAATATTCTTGAGCACTTCATACACATCACGGTAACCGTGATGAAGTTTTTCCTATCATTATATTTACATAGTCTGATCCTATAGTAATAATTCACACATATCAATACGACGAGTACCACAAAGGCAGGGAGAGTAGAGAGCCAGTTCTTTCTCGATGGACAACCAATCCTCGGGCAGTCGCGTAACTTATATTATCAGGATGATTAGATCTGACAAACATGGACCCACACAAAGTTTGTACATCCAAAATAAGGTACAAATTCTCTCATCTGCTTAAGAACATCGCCTCCCAGTGAGATTGGGCCCGTAAACGATAGGTCCGCAGACACAACGGTACCCACTTTTTTCCAATGAGAAGTACTATCCTCATACAAATAATTATAATACGCCAAATAAAACTTCTACTGACTCGCTTTTCTGATAGATCCTGTGCGTGTATTTTATGATTTGAATGTCGGTAGCTAACGTACAATCTTCCAATTCCCGATTCACCCCATCAAACAGGATTAGCCTATATAGAAAACCTCCTTCGTAAATGCTTCCAATATCGCTATTAAAAAAATCTAGATGTCCCATTCCAAATTTGAATATTTTATATAGCAGTTCCCATTCTTCCTTTTTTGTAGGTTTTTCTTTAGGTGTAATTATTACAATAGTTTTTAAATTTATTAATTTCCTTGACAAGCAAGCTTTTCAGAGGTACAATCGCTTATATTATGCTTCTAAATAATACCAAGTATGCAGTCAACAGTATGAATAAATTCATAGAAATTAGTTTGTATAATATTATGTTAGACCTGGCAGAAACACAAAATTCCCAAAAAGTAAATAATTTATCCACGCACTATGGCGATGGCGTCGGAAACAGTGACTATGGTAGAGCAAAGTGGGCCAATTCAACACAATTTATGATATGGCTCGCTGCCTCCGTTTATGGTTTTACAACATATTTATGGATTTATGACGTACTGGGGACGGTTCAGTTATATTCCACTGCTAAAATGGACACAAAGATTCAAGTCCTAAAAATCGATAATGTTATTTTAGATAATCATAATTTTGAGCCATGGTGGCGGAGTGGTTCGATTTGTTGCCTGCAACAAAAGGATTGCTAGTTCGAATCCCGACTGTACCAACACGAGTTTTTTTAATTTAAGTATTATTAGTCACACCACGGGCTTTACCGTGAAGGGAAATTCTAAGGCAAAATTATCTTTATAAATTTGTGGAAAAAATCTAAAGTGTGTTGATACATTTTGTATTTGACCAAGCAATAAGCACAAGTGTTAACAGTTGGTTTAGCTTGATATTCAAATAATTAGAATTAAGCCTAAGTGGGAGTTTATTTGAAGCACTCGCTTCCACCACTTTATCCACTTAATATTATCCAAAAATGTTACTCATTACTTCAAACGCTTTTGCTATGTGACCATTGCCTCTTTTCATTGAAGACTTGAATCATTAGGTCTACGAAATCGGCAATGTAAGTGAACTTTGGGATATTTTCAAAAGTGTGTGTTTCCCTTGGTAGCGATTCTGAGCTGTAATAACGTTTCCGCTCTTTACCCTGTTTGCCGAGCCAATGCAAACACGAGAGATTGTAGTGTTTGTAGCGTAGAATATCTTTATGTATATATTATACCTATCGACAGTTTCAATACTTACTTTGTATTGCATCTTTCTTTTTTATTGGCCCTTTAGAAATACCGCCACAATATTTACTCACTTATATTTTCAGTACCTAGTTATGCCGGCTGTAGGCAACCCTAGCCCTATTACAAGTTGCTGATCGCAGGACTACGTGGGTGATCGCCGCTGACCCAGCAAGCTGGATGTTATGTCTAACTTTCAGCACCGCGAATCCGTAGAGATAAGAATAGTCTTAAGAGCATTTTTGTATCGCAGGACTACGTGGGCGAGCGCCGCTGCCCCAGCAAGCTGGATGTTATGTCTGACTCTCGGCGCCGCGAATCCGTAGAGATAAGAATAGTATTAAGACCATTTTGTATTAACCATAAGCCAGTCTTCAATTAAACATCGTACCGATTAGACTCTTTTATTCTTTTTAAAAAGCTTCGGGATCGCCCTCGAGATTTAACTGGCGCAGCCGGTAGGATTGCTGGCTGTTACCAGACGCGAAAATCGGCGGAAAAGTTCAACAAAATCGTGGACTATCCATCTTAGTCTGAGACATTCGTGAATGGTGATTAAGCTGCACGTTTCAACGCGCAAAAAGCAATCCTCGAACCAAATAAATAAGTTAACGGTGGGCACTGAACGTTTTCCGGGTTTCGAGAACAACTATACTGGAAGGCATGGGATCGAGCGGACTGTAAGTGAACCTTTTTACTTTTCCTGTCTTTTCCCTGCTATTTCCCGTGGTTATTATCGTATGACTTTATATTTATTTCGTAACTTTTAAACTAAAATCGTTGAAAGTTATTTGATTTCCGTAACGCACGTAAATTAGGTAAGAATACTATATAATATATTAAGAATTTATATAAGAAGTGTTTGTAATAGAATATAGAAATGGCAACAGACGAACCGAATACAGTTCAAATGATACCGAAAGACCTCCTAAATATAATACCTAAGTTTGATGGTGACCAAAATATACTCAATTTATTTATAAAAAAATGTGAGTACATATTAAGAAATTTCAATGGTCCAAGTAACGATATACAGGCAGCGTATGTGTTTCACTGTTTAACCAGTAGACTTTGTGGTAAAGCAGCCATCTTGCTTAGCGAACGCGATGATATAACAACCTGGGAACAATTAAAAACTATTTTCATACAGCATTTTGGTGACCCTAGGTCTGAGGAATGCATAGCGATCGAATTAGAAAATTTAAAAATTAAAATGGGTGAAACTTATTTACAATTCTGTAATAGAATACAGCAGACGCGAAGCGCCCTGTGTGCTAAGGTCAACATATTGACTGATAGTAACTTAAAAGCTGCCAAAATTACAATTTATGATAATATGTGTCTTAATGTGTTCTTATACAATTTAACAGAAGATTTAATACGGATTGTGAGACTTAAAAAATGTTTAACTTTAGAAAGTGCACTTAGCGTAGTCATGGAAGAGGTTAATTTCCTATACCAGTATAATGCGAAAAATAAAAATAGACCTAACCCAAAGGTAACTCAGCCTTCTTATTCACCGAATTTTGGAAATAATAGTGAGCTGCCTAAAGGTCCCTTTGGATTTCGACCTAATCTTTCAAATAGTTTTGGTCCTCAGGTAAATCAAAACTTTAGACCAAATACTCCGTATCAGACACAAAACAATTTTAAATTCGGCATACCAAATCAGGGCAATTTCAGACATAACTTTTCGCAGCCTCAAGGCAATTTTAAGTTCGGTATTCCAAACCAAACAGGTTTCAGGTTCGGCATACCTAACCAACAAGGCTATAGACCCGCATTCAATAATGCACAATTTAGACCTCAATTAAATAATGCACAATTCCGACCAAATTATAATGCATCAAATCAGCAATTTAAGTTTGGTATACCATCCCAAAGTCAACCGCAACGAAACCCACCACATCTCCAGGATACTGACATTTCTATGCGTACGAGTCGCCCGGTGAAACAAAACATGATTACGCACGTACCCGATACTGAAAGTGATAATTTATTTTACTCGTTCAATGATAATGAGCCCCAGTATCAAGATCAAGAGTATCAGCCTTTTGACAATAACGAACAGACTAACTATTGTAACGACGACGTACAGGCCGAAACTTATAATTATTACATTGATAATGCCGAAATTGCTCAATATGAGTCAGAAATTCAAGATCAGACCGCGAATTTTCCAATAGTGGCCTCAACGAGCAACCACACGAGATGATTAATTTAAATTGTAATAGTATAAACAAATTACCCCACATTTATATACCGGAAATTGACGCTCACTTAATGATCGATACGGGAAGTACAAGAAGTTTTATCAGCCCCGCTAAAGCTAATAGATATTTCCAGGCTTACAAATATTACGAACCATTTGAGGTTATTAGCACTCATGCACGTAGCCTACACAATGAAGTCATTCATATACCCCTACTAAAGACATTTAAAAGTATGTGTAAGCATAAGTTCTATGTATATGATGTCGATAGACGCTATGATGGTTTAATTGGGTCTGATCTATTAAAAATGTTAGACGCAACAATTGATATGAAGAACCAAATACTAAGGACACAAAATACCGAAATACCCATAGTATACAGCCCTACATATGATATTACATTAGAACCCCGTACAGAAAACCGCGTTAAATTACCGACTGACCTAGACAATGGCGAAGCGATTATTGATTTTAAAGATTTCGGAAACGATGTACGTATGCCTGCTGCGGTAGTCACCTGTATAGATTCATTTGCTACAACCGTTATCCAAAACGCCTCCCAAAATAGTGTGACCTTAACGTTTACTGAACCACTCACGACGACTAGACTTAACGAAAGTATACACGTAACCAACATGACGATCGATCATTTAAATAATTACGAAATTGATAATTTACTGAAAGAAAACTTATCGAAATTACGCCTAGATCATGCAAACACGGAAGAACGCGAAGCAATAGAAAAACTATGTTTCGAATATAGAGATATCTTCTATTGTGACAAATTACCGCTCACATTTAGCAACCAGGTTAAACACCAGATAAGGACCAAAAACGAAGACCCAATCTTTATACGACCGTATCGACTCCCACCTTCACAAAACGTTGAAATACAGAAACAGACTGACAAACTTTTGAAAGACAACGTGATACAAGAATCGTTTTCACCATGGAGCGCCCCTGTGCACCTAGTCCCGAAAAAGCTAGATGCTTCAGGCGAACAGAAATTTAGGATGGTAATTGACTATCGACGCTTGAATGAATTGACCACCGACGACAAATACCCTTTACCTAATATTAACGATCTTTTTGACAAACTGGGTAAGTCCACATATTTCAGTACCCTTGACCTGGCTAGCGGATACCACCAAATTGAGGTAGAAGAAGGAGACAGATCAAAAACTGCATTCACGACACCATCAGGTCACTACGAGTTTTCCCGTATGCCGTTCGGATTAAAAACTGCTCCGGCGACATTTCAACGGGCAATGGATAATGTGTTGAGAGGATTACAAGGGATCCATTGCCTTGTGTATCTAGATGACATTATAATATACTCGAATAGCTTACAGGATCATATAGGAAAACTTAGGAAAATTTTTGACCGACTGAGAGAGACAAATTTTAAAGTGACTTTAGACAAATGTGAGTTTTTGCGTAGGGAAGTACTGTACCTTGGACACAAAATTACTAAAGACGGTTTAGAACCAAACGACGACAAAATTAGAGCAGTTCTTGATTTTCCACTCCCACGCACATCGACTGAAATTAAAAGCTTCCTCGGTCTGGTTGGATATTACCGAAAATTTATTAAGGACTTTTCAAAAATCACACAACCTATGACGTCATGCCTTAAAAAGAAAAATAAAATCGAAATTACCCCCAATTACATTGCAGCCTTCCAAAAATGTAAGGAACTACTAGTTAACGCCCCGATACTAGAGTTTCCTGATTTTTCCAAGCCTTTTATCTTAACTACGGATGCGTCGAACTACGCTCTGGGTGCCGTCCTTTCACAGGGTTCCGTTGGAAATGACAAACCCATTGCCTACGCGAGTCGTACTCTAAACGATGCGGAAACGCGCTACAGTACTACCGAAAAGGAACTGCTAGCAATAGTATGGGCAACAAAACACTTCCGACCTTACCTTTATGGCCGAAAATTTGTAATATATACAGACCACCGACCGTTGGCATGGCTTAACTCACTTAAAGAACCAGGAAGTAAACTGACGAGATGGAAATTACGACTATCTGAATTTGACTTTGACATTATATACAAAAACGGAAAACAAAACAGTAACGCAGACGCGCTATCGCGAATAAAATTGAATGTACTTACCAATGACAATGACGACTCCTCCATGCAAGTTAATGCCGGTGACACTGAAAGATCAAACAGCCCGATATTAATACCAAATACCCCTGTGACTCACCCAGCTCGTTCTTCCACATCGAGTACGATCACTGCAAGCTCGATACCTGAAACTATTCACTCTGCCGAAGATATCGATACAAGTGGTATCCCCATTTTAGACGAAGCCATAGACACGAAGCCAAACCAAATTCTTGTCTTCACCTGGAACAGAAATCAAATATTAGTAAAAGATTTATCACGAGATAACCAAAAAGTTTTTGAAGTACATTTACCTGTAGACAATCCGGATTTAATAAAGAAATTTCTCCTAGAATATATAAAACCTAAAATTAAATACTTCTTTTATTTTGAGGACCAAAGGCACCGAGCCCAATTTACTGACGCTGTTATTAGATTGTTTAAAAAGGATACAGTTAAATGCTATGAATGTACTAAACGAGTAGTGTATTTGGAGGACGAAAACGAACAACGTGCCGTTATACTTAGTTATCACTGTGGTAAAACGTGCCACCGCGGTATTAAAGAAACTACAATGAAATTAAAGCGTAATTATTACTGGAAAAATATGGATTTAACAGTTGCCTCAATAGTAAATTCCTGTGAGATATGTAAAGCACAAAAATATGATCGTAGGCCTCTTAAACCTCAGTTACAATTAACTCAAACACAGACTAAACCATTCGCTGAAATATTTATGGATTCATTTTCCATAGAAGGAAAATACTTCCTTACTATAATAGACGCCTTCAGTAAATTGGGTCAAGCATTCGAGATATCTAACCGCTCTACACCAGAAGTTGTGCGTGCACTAATTAAATTTTTCTCTTTTTATGGCGTACCAAATCGAATCAGTGCCGACCCCGGTTCCGAATTCAATAACACCTTACTAAAAGAAACACTACAGTTTTATAAAATAGATCTGCACATAGGCACTCCACATAACCCAAATTCTATGGGTCTCATAGAGCGCTTCCACTCAACTATTTTAGAGATATATCGGATCGCAAAATACGAACATAAAATAACAGATGCGGCTAGCGTAATGACGTACGCGATTATGTCATACAATCAAACTATTCACTCAACGACAGGCCTTACGCCTTTTGAAACTGTCTTCGGACATACCGATGCCAACAGCACATTTGAAGTAGATTTTAACAAACAGTATACACAACAATTAATAAGTGACCATATAAAACGTACAAAGTATCTTTATAAATACCTAACAGATAAACTAATAAAAAATAAAGAAACTGTAATACAAAAACGTGGTGGAGAAACCTCTTTTGATATAAAAGAAGGTGACACAATATTTATAAAAGGTGCAAATACAAGACGAAGTAAGGATAAACCTCGCTTCCAGAAGGCACAAGTTTCCGGTGAAACTAGTAGAAATATTTGTCCCGTTACCAGTAAAAATCGTAACACAAAAGTACCTATTAAGGACATTAAGCGACCTTCACAGGTACCTCCTCGCATTCATGATGCTGATCGTGAAGACCCACACCCTTCAACTTCAAAAGATTGATAAAAATCCTGGAGTGATGCTGGTTAAGCAAGGTCAAGCCAGCGTAAGTCACGATAAGTGGACTATTATTAAGGTTCTAAATTTAAGTATTATACAAGAGGAATTAGAATTAAATATAAATAGATACAGGAATTTAAATCAGCATGTTTTGCATACACACTTTCGCGGGAAAACCCCAAACTTTCAATTATTAGACATAAAGCTTCAAACAGATTATGTCATGAATTCTACCATTAATAAATTAAGACAACTAGCCCCAGCAATTAGAATAAAACGGGGAATTCTAAATCCTCTCGGATCTATTATAAAGCTAATTACTGGTAACCTAGACCATGACGACGCTATCAGGTACGAAAAGATGATTAGCGCTCTACAGACCAGTCAAGGCACATTAACAAAAAGAATGACACTAGTATCAGAAATGTCTGAGAACCTGGTAAAAATAACTAATTCCACGAACAGTAATTTTATCCAAATAGATAAAGAATTGTGGGAAATTAGGAAAATAATTAATAATACAATAAATGTTAATATAACAGTACATAATGTAATTATTGTATATAATCTATTTTTACACAATTTTCAATTACTATATAGTCATTTAGACGAGATCGAAACCTGTATAACATTTAGTAAGTTAAGAACATTACACCAGTCCCTTTTGAATTCAGATGAATTAATAAAATTGTTATTAGAAATTGAAAAATCCAACAAACTCGTTTACCCAGTAAGCTATGATAATTTGGTTAATATTGAACAGTGTATAGAGTTAAAAGTTTATTCTAAAGGAAATCAAATAACTTTCATTTTAGACATACCTTTAATTAAAAACGAAATATATATATACTATAAAGTTATTCCCATACCTATGACCGATTCCTATAATCAAACTAAAATTATTATACCTAAATATCCTTACCTCATAGTAAAAGGTTCTATAATGGTCTCGCTCTCCCTGCCATGCTTGGAGCTTCACGAGGCGACGTACCTGTGCTACGAAGACGAGTCGCGACTAACAGTAGAGGATACCTGTATAACAGCGCTGATGAAATTTTCTAAAAATACAAGTTCTTGTATTCCAGTATCAGTAGAAATTAATAATATTAAAATTGAGCCAGTAGAAAAGCAGAGATGGATTCTCTACACTAAAGCCGAAAACATACTTACAAAAATATGTAGTAATGAGATAACTAAAGATAAGATAAAGGGCACTTACCTCCTCACTCTCGACGACCGCTGTAATGTTGAAATAGGCGGAATCACACTGAAATCTCATCATGTTTCTACAAGTAATGTAGAGTTCATGAAACTGCCGATAATCAATCTCCCAGAAGTTGCCGTCATCGAGCCGGAATCACAACGAGAACCCATTAATTTGGACTCCAGCGATTTGGCGAATCTCCAGAATTTAAACAATTTATTAAAAATCAGTGAAAGTGAAGTGAAAAATAGTTATGAAAAGGCTATTAGTATAAGAAGCGTTAGTGTCGCTACTATAGTTTTATATTTAATCTTAATTATTTCTATTTCCCTTTTTATATTTTATGAGTATAAGAAATTTAAATGTTTGTATCGAAATAATCAGAGCGATCAAATTAATAATCCCTCTGATAATTTCGAAGCTGGGGGGGGAGGAGTTATGCCGGCTGTAGGCAACCCTAGCCCTATTACAAGTTGCTGATCGCAGGACTACGTGGGTGATCGCCGCTGACCCAGCAAGCTGGATGTTATGTCTAACTTTCAGCACCGCGAATCCGTAGAGATAAGAATAGTCTTAAGAGCATTTTTGTATCGCAGGACTACGTGGGCGAGCGCCGCTGACCCAGCAAGCTGGATGTTATGTCTGACTCTCGGCGCCGCGAATCCGTAGAGATAAGAATAGTATTAAGACCATTTTGTATTAACCATAAGCCAGTCTTCAATTAAACATCGTACCGATTAGACTCTTTTATTCTTTTTAAAAAGCTTCGGGATCGCCCTCGAGATTTAACTACCTTTTACGATTGTTTATATTTTGATGTTTTAACTTCGAATTATACTGCTCCAACTGTTTTTTTATATTGCTTTGCTTTCTTTGCATTAACTGATCTAAATAATAATAAAAATAGTTTTTTTTACAATTTCGTATATAATTATTTATATTCACAAGAGTAATACTTTACTTTATATTTCGCTTATTTTTCTTTACATGCATTCATTTATTTTTTAATAGTTTATTTTTACTTGTAATGATTATTTACTGTTTATTTTTTATTTATTGCGCTAATAATAGCTTTTTAGTTTTTCGAATCGGCCTTGTTGTTGAGTATGTATGTTTACTTAAATTAACCTGTATGGACTGTATGGACCATGGTTACTACACAATAGTGAGATACACATTGACATCAACAACTTGTTACAACATTTTATAACTGAAATAAATTTTCATTTTTCATTTATACAGAGTATCCAAATCTTCAATACTTGTTTGTCTGTATCCAGGAAAATCTGGACAGAGCGGAAATCGAGCCTGCGGCTTTTAGCTAGGAAGTCGGCCGTCCCTATTTTTTTGTTGTTAGATAATTTGCATTAAAATTAGACATTTAAATTCTATACATGTCGTAAGTGCCTCATTAATATTCACGTGTCGTATCCGAAGCTTGTAAATTAAGGTTGTTTGCACATAGCTAATAAACCTACGTTTACGTATTGTCATGGAGATTATATAACGAGCAAGTGTTTCAATTTGGTGTGTATAATGACTTATACTGAAAATCGAGAGATTTATAATAATGATAGTATCGATTTATGTGCAGAGAGTAGCATGAATGACAATGGCCCAGGCCCTCCAAAGTATGATTGAGTTTGTAACCTGTTTCGGATTTTATACCAAGAAGTATTTCATGTATGTACTTAGGGGCGATGCATCTATCACGTTAGGACCTAAATATAGCAGTGTTAGTACATACCTCTTCCTACCCTTGTAATACTTGTTATTGACAACAGAATTTTGACACTAACATTAAATAGAGAAGATAATGAATAGAGGAAACAAATTTACATTAACTTCTGGGGTATAATTATAATCATTTGTAGGAAACACCTGACGGTAAGTGGTAGCCGGCTATATACGCTGGCAGCACCAAGGGAATTGCTTTCCCGTTGCTGACCCTGCAGGAATAATTTCCCACATTTCAACTTTGACTACTAGTACTCTTTACTTTAATAAGTCAAAGTGTATTAAGCGTTCCGTCTAAAGGACAATGTTGCATGGTTTTAACAAGGAATAGGAGATATTCAATGTAGAAGTGTATTGTACACACGCCCTGCGGCTGTGCGCCGCGCTTGATATATTTGCGGAACACAAATGTTTGTGTTGTCTTCGCAAACTTCAATAAATTTGTGTTTAATGTTACACGCTTAGGAGTATTTTACAACAGATGTAGTAACATCATTATTATTTTGAGTAAGTATGGTGATTCATCACACAATGAACGTAACGGTCAAAGTTAAACAGCTTTTATAAGCGACGTACCTACTGAATATAGCTGCTAGGGAGTGACCTTTTACAAACGCTCAGGAGAAAGAGCTTCCTGTTGAGGTTTTCCCTGAAGAGCAGAACCTTGCACAAATCTTCAAAGAAATTTACGCCTTACTAAAAGTGGCCCCTGGTGTTAAGGTTACAGTTGAAGTTTCTCAAACACTACTCTTAGCTTTTTTTTCTCTGATGAAATTAGACCATAGTATTTATACTGTGCTTCTGTTCTGTACTGTAAGGCTCATGTACAAAAAAACATACATATAATCATGCCGAGTCCTTCATGGAGTACTTACTTCATCCTCGCTTCATCCACACTCTTTCTTCATACATGCTGGCTGGTTTCGAGTACTTATTATTATTTTTATTATTATTTCGAGTAATAACCTTTTCATTTCTGAGTGTACGATCGATTAGTAAAAACATGCTTTCTGTAGTTGGTCGATATTTTCGCAGCTGGTCACAGAGCTCGTAACAAACTTGCTTAAAAGTATAAATATTCGCTTCATCATCAAGTCATACTTTTATTTTATAAAAAAAATGTCACGATAATTTTAAGCCATTTTGTATATTCCCATAGTCTACTTATGGTATTTGGAAATAGCCTGTGATATTGCTATTGTGTTAGAGCTAACATAACGTGCTATAAAGTAATAGTAGGATATATAAATTATGTACTAAACAATGCGTGAAGGTCAATTCATTTCAGACGTTCTCAGGGGCATAATGAGGCCACCGTCTGTAGTCCATAAGAGCTGTACTTGCGTTGCATTTACCGTACCACGACGACACTGTTTGTTTTATAACTGATGGACGTTTTATGGATTACTGGCACATCGCATTATTGAATGAGGTGAAAGAGGTATGTAAGAGGACTGGCGCCCCACTCCCCCTGCCTACCCTGTCAGACACTCGTGATTATATTATGAATGTATGTATCGACTCTGTAAAATCGATTCTCTTAAATGTAATATGAAAAAACATATATACTGGTCACTTCAATTGCGCAAGCGCAGAAAATATACTTGCGGAAGAGAGCATATTTGCGGCCTTTGCGGTTGAAACGCTGGGATCATGAGGTCCGCTCGCCATTTGTTCAAGGCGGTATTACATTCTTTGTTTGAGACCTCAAATAAAAAAAGTTGGTGTATACTTTGCTCAGATACTTAATAAATATTAATCTGTGGTTGGCGCTGTCTGCACTCTTCAGTATGGCGCACTTTATTTGACTGGGTTTTTGGCTGTGGTTTTGTAATTTTTCGACTTTGAGTTATATGGCGCAATAACGTTCCATCGATGACCCATACACAGTGATATTCAAGATAATAATAATAATAATAATACCTATGTATCGCAGTATTAAAATGGGATACTACAATAATAATTTTAAGAGAGGTAGGGTAAAGGAGCTAACCAACTGGGACAGGACCGCCACCTTATAGATAGCCTGTCCGTAGCCAAATAACACAATTTGATGTGTTTTGTTCTTACGTGGTGAATAAGGTTTCCAGTAATGAGCTCCTTGGGGAGGGGATTTGAGCTGAGGACGATTGTTATATTGAGTTGGCAGCAGAAGGATTAGTCCCATTATACTGCTAACACCGTATAACCCTCCGAACACAGAGTAGCAACGCGCAAGTGATACTTGGGTATTGTAAGCGTTAATAAGCTGCGATAACCGTTCTCTATGAGGTGGGCCGTATGCTTGTGTGCCACTCTTCTTGTAGTATAAAAAAATATATGATAAATAATAAACGAACGCGACATATGGTAATCGAGAACATAGGCAACGGGAACGCAGTAAAATGTGTCGGCGAAAACTAGCGAGAAATTCTTAGTTCTTGTCAAATACTCTCTACGTATTTGGAATTTTGAACGGTTGTACAAAAACTAAAAGACAATGAATAGATACGTTAAGTAACTGTTAGGTAAGCGAATTAACATAATGGCGGGCAGGTGGTTCAATGTCGACCTGGTCGTGTTCGTACTTTCAAAGTTATCTTGTTTACGAATTCACACGGTCAGCGATCGCGTTGGTATTTTTTAAACTACAAGGGTTTTATGTGTTTGCTATCAAATTTTAATTAAATTTTTTATATTATAAAAAAAAAACCTCACGCCTTCCCACAAGGGTCCCAGAAGGGGTAGGCAATACCCACACACCCACTTTCCGCCAGTGGTATATTAGGTGCCAACGTGACAGATGGCGAGTCCATCGCCGTTACTCAAGCACGACTAAACATACGCCTTTGAATTTCTTCTCAGACGTATGCAGGTTTCCTCTCGATGTTTTCCTTCACCGTAAAGCTCGTGGTGTGACTAATCAATGTACTTAAGTTCAGAAAATTATAAATTTTTAATATTATAATATGAGAATATTTTTATATTATGATATGAGAATATTTTGATTGGAATAATTGACCTTAAATATACCTCTCGAGCGAAAAGAGTTTGTAGATTTTGTAGTATATTTCATGTACTATTGCAATAGTCAATAATAATAAATATTTCGCACAATTAATTAACTTATTTTCTGATATATAACATTATACCATAGATATATTTTTTGCCAGTAGTCTATAAGCAACCCACAACATAGCTTTACACTTATTTAGGGCAATGAATAGTCGTTGAAGATCAATGATGTTGAAGATCATTTAAGTAACCACGTAACTAGCTTTTAATTATTTCACAGTATCACTCGAAAGTGTGGGTCAAATGTCAGTATAAGATATCGAACCATGTCTATTGTGCATTGTACCTCGGTGACAATGTTCACTTTCATTGCCCGACCCGTATGTGTCGCTCTAGTGAAAGTGTACACTATTTACGATGAGTTATGAAAGTATCATCCAGTCGTAGAATCGTTAACAGAATTCTCGATGTGTCTTGGTCGAAGTGTCTATAACTAGCTTATGCAGCATACTGCTAATGCTTCATGATTGTTGTTCTATTAAAATAGGTTGAGTGGTAGATACTATATTAACAGAGGACGGCCACCGAAGGGGTTTTAATGAGTAGAAATCTCGTTCGTCCCGTACGTTCGTACTTATAGGTTGCCCCCTCGAAAAAACAAGGTGGAGTGGTACTATTTAACTAGTCATATTAATGTATCACCTGATAGGGTGATATCATCTGAGATATGAAAATTATATGCTTATTATCAAGATTATTAATTTTAAATTTATTAGAAGGATCTTAACGTTTTAAGCGTAGGTTTCCGACTTAATCAGAAATCGTGAGTTCAATGCTACTTCCTACGTTCGCTGCAGCTTATCCACTATTGCGTCTCTGTCGTGACTACGGTCCCCTCAAGTACCTACCTAGCTCATGCCTAATATACATCGCATCTTGATAATTCTTCGTGGAACGATTGATACTACCGAGTTGCTTTGTGAGCTTTCTCGCCTCTTTACTCCCGGCAACTAGTAATCGCGGCAGTAAGCACAAACTGCTCGCTAGCCCGCGCAATGTCTCCGATACCTTAGTCCCTATCAGTCCTCAAAGGTCTCTTGGAATCCGACGCGCATGTTGATGAGCTTAAAGATTGATGGAGGAGGTTATTGTCCGAATGTCTGATGTACCACGAGAAATGACGTATGATTAGTTTGTATATGCATTTTTTTGTATACAATCGTGTTGGAAGGAGTATAATTGACATTGGCCGTTCTGGATATTTTAAATAAATAAATCGCAGTATCTTCATCCATATCACTGGACGTGTGGTCTGCTCAAGCCCTTGAGTAGACAGTGCTAGTCGTCAAGATCAATGATGACAGTTGAAAGTTGAAATTGAAATCAAACAGGATATCATGTATTTGAGCTGTTTCTTATTAATATTATAACTGTGTAACTGTGTTAATTACAGCAAAACAGCTGCCGTGCAGTGCCGTGGTGGCTGAGTGGTACGAGTAGTTGCCTGCGACACAAAGATCGCAAGTTCGAATCCCGACTGTATCAATGAGTTTTTCTGAACTTAAGTAGGTACAGTGATTAGTCACACCACGAGCTTTACGGTGAAGGAAAACATCGAGAGGAAACCTGCATATGTCTGAGAAGAAATTCAAAGGTGTATGTATAGTCGTGCTTGAGAATGGACTGGTCATCTGTCACGTTGGCACCTAATATACCTCTGGCGGAAAGTGGGTGGGTGGGTATTACCTATACCCCTCTGCCTACCCCTTCGGGTACCCTTGTGGGAAGCCGTGAGGATATATTATTATAGTACAGTTAGTTTTAAAATACCACTAAAGGATTTGACGAGTGTATTTTGCATAAGTATGCTATTACACGTTCTTGTCCTTTTTTGCCGGTAAAAAATCGGTTCGCATTTTAAATCATGAAGCCACTTTAAATCTCCTTATCTTTAACAACCAGGTGTAAAACCAGAACTGTTGCCTTTACTGTGGTGGGCAACGTTGCAACACAATTACGATCGACCTTGCCTTGTAGTTATTGCTGTCTCTTTTCACCGTTATAGCGTATTTCTGCCTATGGTCCACACGGCTGATTTTGAAATATCAAAACGTGATAAGATTATCGTTAATGGTGTTATAAAATAGCCATAAGAGTATGTTAAAGGGAATGAATGTGGTAATGATGAAGGGATATAGTTCCGGGCATGCGTACTGGTGTGGGACGGAGACAGCCGGCCATCGAGTAAGCAAAGCATAGTAAACGTCAGTTAGTGGCCCGTTCGCCGCGCGGAGTGTCGTCTTGTTGCCCCTACCACAGGCCTGTTTGTCGAAACATTGAACACATATCAAATTTCACGCGAAAATTTGATATCGTCGTTGAATTTGTGCTTGAAGTGTTGAAAAAGTTCGCGCGTTGACCGGTAAATTTGTCACGTTTGCCTCACTTTCGACGTTTTTCTGTTTTAAATTTGGTGCTTTAATATATTTTTTTTTGCGCTGTTGTGTTTGTTGTTGCTCAGTGTTGTAATAAGAACTGTTGTATATGAAAAAAGTACGTAGATTTTGTTGTTTATTTAACTCACGTAGTTCTTAAGTAATATCGTAATGCCCTACATCTTTTCTTAAAAATATTGTTTCTCTATGATATCATCAACTGAGTTGCTTTATCGCCACTGATACGCGTTATCAACCGGCCGCATGAGGAATATGCATTAATGTGTGTTGCACATTAAGGACACTTCAACTACGCCAATGTATCGAAAAAACTAAGCATACCTACCTACATCTGATGTGATAAAAGCATAACAATCTTTATACATCGATAGATTACCTCGTTAGATTTATACCTCTACTACAATATCTACCTCAAACGTAAACGTATTAACTTATTGCAAAGCATAATTAATTACAGATATAATCACCATTCTTGATATGGTAACAATGTATTGAAGTCGTTAAATCATTCGTTCAATTACCTCTATACGTTACGTACATTTCGCATTTTATTTTACCGGTATGGGTAATATATAAGACAAAACAACAAAATATTGTCCATAGATAAACAAAACACTAGCAAACATATGTATTATCTGCATGCCATTAAAAACTGATCGATTTATAGCACGCATAAGTATGAGATGTCTGCTTGTCTATATTGTGAATCACCGACTGTATGAAATGCAAAAGACAAAGGAGGGATTTGAATATAAGACGAGGGGCTCTTGAAATTGATCGCTGGTGCTCCCCAGCCTCTGGTAAACCGAGCCATGGGATACGCCGAAGGGGCACTTAATGCGTTACAAATTAGATTTTACGTATACCTCAGTTTCCAAACGTGTTACAACAGGAGACTTCGTTTGCCGATATTCAAATAATAACGTTTGTTTACTAAGGTCTAAAATCCTTTCGTGTATAAAGAACAGGTTTTCCATCAAAACGCGTGCCAACCGTATTAAATATGGCACCAACATTCGGTTGACCATTCAAGCGGTAATTTGGTCCCATAATGGCGCAAGACCCTTTTTTCCGATCTGTCTCATTGTTATAGGTACCCATAGGGTGTGGGTCATTGACACTGGCCTTCCCCTCTATATTATGGATTTGCAACCATAATAATTTGCATCGTTTGGCAGATTAATAATAGTTCGTTCCAAATCCTTTTATGTATTTTAAATTAATTAAAGCATTGCCTCCATAATCTAGGACATTAGCAAATTTCAACGGTTTTATCATAAATCATATTCTTGCGTTTAGAATTAAATGCACATATTAAGTCATTTGCCGGTTAATAATATGCATATCTATTATATATATATATATATATATATATATATATATATAGTAAATTTACATATGTATATATAAACTTACATATACATTAACATTATCAATATTTATTTGTTACCCTGTAAATGTTGTCTTCCGATAGCAAAATAACCAATCTTAGAGACGATTAAGCCTGATGATACATATTTCCAATACATTTGAATCATTAATAGAATTGATCAGTATACATATATCTAAAACAAAATAATATTAACGCCACATGTCACACAGTGAAAAGTTTTAAGAAAGTGAAAAGTTTAAAGAGTAGTTTTAAGAAAACTGATGTACTGATATGATTTATTTAAAACAAATAAAAACTTAACGGTTCCACATATACATACAATCTTTGAAGATCTCTTCAATTGATAGTTAAAATTAAACCGAATCTTGACTTTATGCAAAAGGAACACAGTAATGGATGAGAAATCGATGATCGAAAACCAAAGCGTTACTACATACCTATTAGGAATATAAGGCTAAACGCTCAAGGCAAAGAAGAGCCACAAACATAATAAAGACCACATTCCATTTTCAACTTGCTAATGGTAAATTGACCAAAACAATGCGAGCATAGAACGCCGAGGCTATGGCTTATACCGTTAGAGAGCGGTACGAGTTCAGATATTTGAGTTGTATTAGCGAGGGCAATAATCTCTGTGATAACTTGTTGGCGATTACGCAAACGGCCTCAATTTCGCACGTGTGCCTTAATGCCTTAATACCAATAGTTTCGCAATCTTGCGGGCGTACAATGCATCTATCTTCATGCCATTTGCTACTAAACTGCACACCTATACAGACAAATTAAAGTATGGCAATTAAAATATTATTAGTTTTCGTACATCAATCCGTTACCTTCACCTCCTTAGAAGTGCCCACATATATGTACATTGCCCATTCTAACTGGTGTTTAGTCATCCGCCTACATTTTGCATATAATAATTACTTTAGCAAAGTCGGTAGCGTATGTTTTGGTTCAATATGTATAAGTATACAAGTTTTGTATTAGCATCATCAGTAACCGTAGCAGGTCTATTCTAGCCGGGCGTTGCACCGACGTCGCGATGGAATGTGCCCGATCGTGGTTACGAAATACCATGACTGTACAATCATGCCTCTCCACTGCACCACCATATTACTTACTGATCGAAATATTTGTCATTGATTCCCGTTTTATTACAAAATCTAGAAGTCGTTATTCCCTTCATTGAAAGAAAGGTTTGCGCTGCATTTGTTATGTATGTACATTTAATAGTACTAACCACTGTTTCATTCTATACAGGTTATATAATGGCTAATAGCGTAGCTTAGTCTTGTGTAGTTAGTGTTCTTCATGGCTTTTTAATTACCCTTTTATATGGACGGCAGAACATTTGCTAATGTGACCGGTTAAGGATGCTCCGGAAAGCACAACGGAGTCCATTGTTTAAAGGTACTCCATATATTGCGCATAGCGGTCCGACTTCATACGCCCCGCCTCGGTCAAGCAAATTAATTGCATGCGCCTAAATTCTTAGAATGTCTACTGAATATAATGAAACGTGTTTGAATCTCTTTGTCACTAATCAAATCATTTTCGTCAAGCTATTCTTTAGTTTTAATGTTCAGTATTGATAAAAATACATCTGATTTATTTCACAAATTTCATAAATCACAAAAATCGCGCGTTTCTGATTAGCTCATAGAGAAGCCTTATCTCGTTGGCTCTCACTTGCAACGTTAAAGAGTGATGGAAGCGATTCGTCATGTTCCCCGCTTAGTGACCTACTTGCATAGAGGGTTCCAACTTCAAGTTTTTACCAAACGTCTAACAAAGTGCTATTAGAAACTGACGAGGGCGACCCCTATAAAAAATCAATCGGTCTCACGCTGAGCTGCGTCTTTATTGTTTTATCTCCCTTTATCCGCATGGGGTAGCCGTATTTGTCACTACATGATTTATTTGCGAATGTATCTCACTTGCTTTTAAATAAAACAGAAAATTATTGAGGAGCAAAGCTTTTAAATGTAACGAGAACATTGAATATTGATAGGGTGTGCTCGCGCCTTAAGCGGACGATAAAAGATTTTTATGCCGTTCTACTTTTTTAAACTCTTTGGTCGTCAGCTTTCTGCTACATTGATTAATGATCACTCCATTTAGCGAGGATGCTCTCAACTGTCTGCAAAAAGTTCGCACTTCATTGATTGCTTGTCCTCCCTCAATTTAAGTATCGTTTTCGCGATAAAGAAAATAATTTTAACGTTGATGGGATTTTAAACACTTTCGTTTTCCTATGCATTCATGGAATTATTGTCATCATCAATATCAGCCTAATTGTAGGTAATAGCCGTAGGTACTACCTATATTACGGTATAATACGGTATAATACGGTATATACGGTAAAATACGTAAATTTATATATGATACATAGTTAGGCTTAAAGTATCTTTGAAATGTATTCGCTTATTCCATTTGCACGTGATCGATTACTTCCTCAAGTTGTATCCAAATGGTTACAGTGGGCTTAAGATTTAACTGTTCATTCGTATTCAAGTCATTTAAGGTATCTACATACTACATACTGTGTCGGTAGAATGTTTGCATGCCCACAGTCGAATGACAATGATCTACCTATAACTTGAAATAATCCACAGACAAAAGTCCCATTATTATTCAGAATCCTTATCTGCTAAAAGACTGTATAGATTGAGAATTAGAAAAGCTAGATCGCGTTATCATGTGAACACATAAGGAGAATTTATTCTGCTGTTTATTTTAAACCACAATATAATATACCCCTGTTGGCCTAAGACATAACTATTACTCATTCGATAAGATACAGCTTATCTTCAGTAATACCAGTAGAACGAATATTTGTGTATTCAACTAAGCTCCAAGAATTTAGCGCAAAAAACACGTAGTCTGATAGAGCCCGATACTTGCGGAAAAAATTATCCCTGACCTCGGATCAGTTTTTTGGTGCCGAGTACTACGCTATTGTTATTGCAAACAGGTATGTTCATGCATACCGTGTGATAAGTCGTTGGAAACGATTATCATGAAGCTAAAAACTACTGAAGGACAAATAGATAAGAATCATAATAAATATAAATAAATTGAGTTTAATGTTAATAATACACACTCACATAGGTACTATAATATAATAACCGTCGATCTTCATATAAAAGTGAAGATGTAATGAATTGGATTTGATATTTTTTCTTTTATGCTAAAAATTTCAATACACAATATATCGAATTGAGTTTTGTTGTTTAGTTAAGTGTAAGTATCGATAAAAGAAAATATCAAGCTCGTGTCGGAAGTCTAGCACATTGCGACACCGCTCTTCCTGCGATGACCGTGCTTCGAATGCAGATTGAATGTATGATTCCTTATATCCTCCGTTAAAAAAGTGTTTTTGTGTTCCAAACTTGAAATAGTTGTCACGTTCCGCATTCCATTTGATGGGACAGTTGCGCTCGTTTTTAAGCATTTGTTTTTGCCGAAACGGTGCTTGCTCTAGTTTGTTTGAGCAGATAAAAAGAATAACAACATTTGGACGATGGTTGAGTATAATTAAATCAGAAGTTGTTTTTCTACGAAGGCTCAATCAAAATGTTACATCACTGTCCATTAACTTTAATTAACACGTGAGTGGGCTGCAACACGGTTTCGTTGATAGCTCGCTTCGCATTTTGTCACGTTTGTACCTGCTAAATGTTTTATCGAGTGTCTAGGCCAAGGACTTGGGAAGGTTAATAAGCTAATTAAATGTCGCCAGATTATCAGTAAAAATTATAATGAACGATGTTTGAAAAACATCATCAATGATCTTTCTGATAGTTCACAAACACATCGTACGATAAAAAACATAGTCAAGACTAAACCTGAAGACTTCCGAGTTCTAAAATAATAAAACATAAAACGCGAAGCTAGAGCTCAGACAGGCGACGGCACATTTGAAAACGTCGCTTCCTGACACTTCAACAGCACCATTCATAATATCATGTGTATGTTGTAGCATTTCGTGTCCAATCACACACGCTTCAAGATCATTTAAACGCGAATACATGCTGAGAGATAGAGTAAGATATACATATGTATAGAGACAAAGTGGGATATCACTATTTCGATGTGTTTATATATACCTGGGTGTTTCTCTGCTATTTGGAAAATCGTCCATACAAAACTGTCCTGTAGTATTTTTTTTAAATATTGAGAATGTTTGTTATTAAAATGAAAGGCAATAGTAAATTAAATATATATCTTAAAAAAGCCCACACATTTTCCTCTTGATTTTTGAGTTATGGACGATTTTTTGCAAATCCGTGACAGGGGACTGTTGTAACCACCCAGGGGAATGTTTTATGGACAAAAACAATTAGTATTTTTATTTAAGTAATCAGAGTCTTTATTTTTCTTTGCCATTCTTAAAATATGTATCTCCTCCCTTTTTGACTTAGATCTGGATCTGGAAACTTCTGCAATATTTGGTCAAAACTGACATCAGAAATATAGTTTTCGTCCATTCTAAGCTTGTGGCCCTTATTATCACACATTTTCATAAAAGTTACTGTTACTTCGCCTTCCTCATCATCAACTTGAGTTATATCAGCAGCATAGCGATATTCAAACGTTAAACTTGACTAGAACGTAATCAACACTATTGTACTGCTGTTGGTTGATTGTACTGGGCCCTGCACTATGCTCAAAATTAGTATTGATATAGTCACACAGTTGTGAAATTTCAGTTTCTGCTATGTTACTATCCAGCGAGTTATGGGCTAGCCTGGTTTCGCTTTCGGATTCTGAGTCTGTGTAAATGTCCTCGACGTGAAGTTTCATCACTTGGTAGTCTCAGCACCTTTCGGTGATCCCAAAGGGCATCGTGATATTTTACACTTAATCTGATGTATTTTGAGGGTACTATTGAAACTTTTCAAATTCTTGGCGTCTTCCTGAATACCGTTTCACCGAAAGTCATATTATTAATTGCAGCATCGTCAATCACAAACATTGTAATTGCAGGACATCTTTGTTGCACAGATTCTATAAAAGATTCCAAACTGTCAATGTCACCTCCTACAGCAACGATGGCATCTGCAGTCCTCTTGCACGTAGCTCCAACACCATCAGCACCCTTGCCATGGCCACTCTCCGAAAAGTTCCAGGAAAACTTCTGTATAATTGTCTTTCATGATTTTTAACTCTACTTAGAACAATGCTCTTTCCAAACCTTTTTTACAGCGTTATCCTCACGACGTCCCATATCTTTAACTAATCTTCTTTTGCATATATTTTTTGATACCTTTCCTTTTTCTTTCAACCCTTCTTTTTTTTAGGATAATTTTTAAGTCGTTGATATCTCAAATATTCAGCTATACGTTCTAATATTCCTTCTCTTGTTTTAGGTGTCTTCTTTTATTGGTGACATTTTAAGATAATACCTACAAAAAAGACGATACTTTTAATGGTCAGAACTTAAGAAAACAGTCCCCTGTGGTATAAACAGTCCCCTGTGCTATGAAATGACAGGGGACTGTTGGCCAGGGGACTGTTATTTTTACATTAATACTTAATAAAACAATATCATTTGAAAACATTCAGATAAACCAAACAGATGTGGTTACGTACTAGATAATCTATTATTTTAAACAAATTTTCGTTATTATAACTCTTAAAATACAAGAAAAAAGGCTTACCAGGGGACTGTTTTCAGTAACGGCCGAGACGAGTGGTCTACCAGTTGACGCAGTAGTATCATTGCAGATAATGACGGCTGCCCGCTTAGCTTCACAACCAAACGAATTCACACCGATTGCATTCCGTTTTAGGATCTAAATGTTTCGCGCCAAAACTAAATTTGACTTTAGCACGGTTTTCTAATTTTAACAGGGGACTGTTTTAATAATTTGAGGACAGCATTTAGACATAGATATCTTGTTAAAATTGTAGTGTTCAAATATAATTGTGATGTGTAAAGTTGCTTACCCTGTTTGTTAATAGATTTGGATATTTTTTAATCAATTATCAATGGCAAAAGAAGAAATATTTGTAACAAGATTTGTAATTCTGGAAAAGGGACCTACCAGGGGACTGTGTTTCGATACTTTTGGGGTTCATTTACTCGAATATTTAATTATTAAATTACTAACTAAACTGTGGCGTGCCAAGAATACCTAATACTATGTCGGTATTGATAGAAAAAACTGATAATTTTTTAGATTTATTACATAAAATTAGCTTGGGACAGCGATTTTCCATTTAGTGGAGAAATGCCCACCTGCAAATGAAGATTATTGGATGATAGAGGAATTGTTTTTAATCGAAAAGGATGTAAATAACAGATTTTTAGATACAGTCGTGAATTGACAAGTCGATAGATCTTAAACATTATTATAAAACAAATTCAATTGAGCAAAATGTATGTACATTTTACTATTGAACTTGTGAGTTTTAAAAAATATAAGAAAAATCTGAAATCTTAGAAGACCGAACATGGGGTTCTTCAACGCGTCAGTACTTAGCGACGGCCATTTTCTATTCCTTGCGGGTCGTGTACTGTTACAAAAGGACGTGTAATATGACTATTAATTTGTGGTACTAATGACTAAGTACGACGATTTAATTGCACGTGCGTTTGCTTATGTTCATACTCCTTCCTATTCTATTCCATCAATGAATCAGATGGTTGTTAACATTCTCTACTTTGCATGACACGATTGGAGCAGACGGTTTGTCGACACATATTATCATAATCACGATTACTTTGCTCATAATGTATGTAGGTATGAGGTTTGGTAGATAACCAGGACATAAGATATGCTTAAAAAAACTCCAGTTAAATTGCTTTCTACTCTTAACACTGTTTTCTGTACGATATATAGTAATATATTGTTTTTATGTCCCAATAAAGAGAAAAAAAAAACTCAAAGGAGAAAGTAGCAGAATATTCTGGTGTGCGGTAGGCAGGTAACAGCCCTGTTCTATATATTGTATGGCATCGATCATATCCTGTTAAATAAAAAAAAAAAGATAAAATATTTTAAGTCTTGAGTCTTGGAAAGCCCGTTTTTAAAGCCGAGGATACGATTACTCCTTAAGTGTCGTCGCGGGTTCCGTTGGCGCATAAAATAAAATAAACTTGAAGATCGGGTTCGTGTAATTTTATAGTAGGGTTTACTTTCATTAGTTAGAAATAGCGATGTACATAAAACTTGTTACATTTTCAATCTGAAGATTTTGAATCCAATATTATAACCTACTCTCATACTTTCATTGCTTAACAGTTCTCTTTTCCATTTTGTAATCAGTTTTTTTTAATCACCCACAATAGTCCCTCACGGATTAGTCAGAGACAGTAGAGCTCCAGTTCTCTCTAGACTCACATATCTCTTTCGCTTCAACCGCGTTCATCAGTCTCTTCATACAGGTTTCGAGTGCTCTTGTCGTGCCCGTTCTTGAGTGTCCGATGGATTTGATACCTAGATTCCAAATACTGGGTATAACCATCGGATCTTTCTGCCTCTGCTACTTCATCCACATACTTTATGCATTGTATATCTGTTTCGTCAATCTTCCTTCAGTCATGCGTTATTTCTAGGTACTGATTAACCCGAGTCAGAGAAAACTACAGAAAGCGAAGTCTGTTCGCTACTGGCTCTACAGCGGTTTTTCTCAGAAAATAATCCACAACGCTCAAGTTGCTAACTGCGTTTATGTTTAACGAAATATCATCGGGTGGACCGTAGTTTTGTTTGCCACTTTTGTAATAATACAGACAGATATAATTAAATAATCATCGAATTGATTGCGATTATAATTTGTGTGTTCGAAAGCATAGTCACTAATGTCGGTCACTGCTAATGAAGAATTAGACTTGCTAATTCGAACTAGTTATAAATCAAAATGTATTATAATTTTATGTCTGGTCTACTGCCATGATATTTGGAGCTATTTCAATTTGCGAAAATTATGTAAATACATAAATATCACCACGTTCTTCATGGTGATGGCAGAGGGAAGAGCGCTAGTTCTTTGTAGACTTACACACCTCTTTCGCTTTATCAAATCATCCTAGAATGATGTTATAAAATTAATGATGAGATTTTTTACATAAACTTTTCTTACACGAAATTGAAGAATTATATCATCATCCTTAAATTAATGGCTGGTTTAGTTTCGGCATCTCTGATATCTCTGAACTCGTATTTTCCTATGTCGAGCACAATCTCTTTGAACTCTCTAAACGCCATGCCTTTCACAGTTTCCGTGTACCTCTCCTTCCCTCTACCTTTCCTTCTAAGTCTCTCTCCTTCTTTTCCTTCCTCTTTTCTCGATAAAATTAATTCGGTTTATGTAAAAATATATACATATCTAGTAAAGGTAAAACACAAAATACTGCTATAAAAGTTAGCAGATACGTTGATATTTTGCTATAGCCGTATATTACAAGATAGTTTGATGCCTAGAATGTATTATGTCAGTAAATTGATTTGTACACTACTTTTAGTGTTTATGAACTTATAAACATAAGCAGGTCATATAGTAAAAGTTGACTGCCGTAAGACTCTACTCATGCGCATGTTTTGGAACATTATTGTCAATGTTTTTAAGAAATGAAAGGCAAACTCTCTTCTTCTCTTGATGATGATCTTTTAGGCCCCGAGTATGGGTCAAATTTCGTCAAGCTTTACAGAAAAAGGTTAATGCTTGCAAATATCGTTCTACTAGCGCCATATTTATTTCTAACTAGCTGTGCCCGCGACTTCGCCCGCGTGAACTTAACAAAAAAATATTATTCCGTTTCTAAAAAAGGTGCCTAACTAAAGCCTTTAACATCAGCTATCTTTCAGAGATTGGCTGGAACAAATAGACAGGACAGACAAAAATTGTAAAAAAAAATATTTTAGTATATGTACTGTGTATACATATGTAAATGTACAGCATATGTAATACATATGCTTTAAAAAGCGGTAATTTTAATATTACAAACAGACTTTTTTATTTATATGTATAGATAGTTTGGAATTCACATATTTTGGTACTTGAGTCACTACTTATCTATATCGAAACCTGCTTGAACATCCAAGTGGTGCTAATAATTTATTCACTGTACAAATATAGTGAAACTGTTTCGTTACTCACCAGCCTCTCGGGGACTTTCAGCGATCAAAATTTCAACATGGTCAGGCATGACTAACGTATACAATGAGCCGTATCCCAGTGTTATACAACTTAGACTAGCACGCCATCAGTATTTCTAACTTTATACAATTTCTTATATATATATATAGGCAAAAGTAACTCAAGTATATATTGCTTAAACATATATTATTATTATTATTATCATTATTGTAAGTGCAAGCAAAAATTTGACTGATGCTAATTTTTCATACATCGTATTGAAATTTGGCGTATGAAATGTATACTACTATATTTACAAAAGAGGATTGAAATTTGGTTAGGAGTAATCAAGTAGCAGTATTTTTTATAATAGTATAAGTTGCAGCCGTTCTGATAAAACTAACTTGTACCATAGTACCTTATCTTGGAGTTGAGATATTATCATATGCAACCTCCATTGTCTATAATTTTACTTAATAATTTCGAACCGTGGTGGCTGAGTGGTTTAAGTAATCACCTGCAAGTCGAGATAACAGGTTTGAGCCATGGCAGCCCGAGTTATTTCTGAACCAAAGTATACTGCTTTATCACACTTTAATGCGAAAGAAAACTTAGTGTAAAAATTAAGCCCAGTACAATCGTGCTCGAGAGACAGCGACAGACTTGTCATTTGTCATGCTGGCAAAAAATTAGACAGCGAAAAACGAGTGTTATGTTACGAATGCCCCTTCGGAGGAAGGACTTTCTTGTGGGAAGACTACATAATTAACTTGTTGTCGTACTTAGAAAGCATGTCAGTTGTAAATAATCAAGCAAAATTACACTGGTTATGTAGTAAGCGTGGGCTTTGAGACTTACTAACAATTTGCTATTTAATTGAAATGCATTAGAAATACGTAAGAAACATTACAACAAATTAGAAACTTCCTGCTTCCATCGAGTCAATCAATCATGACCGAAACGAGCAATACCCGCGTTAAATAGAATATGAAAAATATGTTATAGTTAGGTTTACGAAGCTGAAGATGTTAGCGAGTTAAATATATTTTTTATTAAGTATGAATTCTGTTCTAATAAAACCTTAGTCTTTTGAATATCTAATCGAATGTATTTAGGTATATCAAGACACTTAATAAGAAATAAAACGAGTAGCAAAAACTCTATTTCATTTCATAATATCCATTATCTATTTCCAAAGGAGTACAAAAAACGATCATTATATTTTAACAGCTTATTATCAGATTCTATGTATCTCGCTTCTCGTCCATCAATTTCACCAAATCGGGGCATGGTCGGCAAACCTCGTAATAGCATCTCAAGACCGGTTGTGCAACTGGCCCAACCACCGGTTGCGAAATGGTTATATAATGATTGAGATGGCCTGAGAGTAGCCGCTGCAAATCATCGGTGTCCGCTGACCACTAGGTCAATTCTTGTTGACCTGACATCAATTTGCGTAACGCTAAAATACAAGTAATCAACTAGATAGTTACAATTCATAATTATAATCTTGCTATTGATTTAATAAGTATCTTTTGGGTAGTTGTATTCGACTAGATCTTTGTAAAAATCAGGCTTCGAGTGATGCTCTTTACAAATGCTAGGTCATCGCAATATGATGGAAAGATACATAAGATGCATATGCAGTCTTATATACCTACTATATATATAACTTAGATATGTCAATTTCAGGCAACATATGATACGCATGACATTAAGACTGGTAAGCTCCGGGAGGATATTTGCTGTCGACGTCTCCACGGCCTTGAAGACAGAGACCTGTCAATTTTGTGGGTGCGTGTAGACTATGGTGGCAACACCCGAATCTACGCGTGCCTTTACAGGTCCCATAGCGGTGACACAGACACAGTTCGCCTATTTGAGCACCTGCAATCGACAACGGACAAAGTACTTGAGCAGTATCCCTCCGCGGAGTTGGTGGTTTTAGGAGATTTTAACGCTCACCATGTTGAGTGGCTTGGTTCTCGGTCCACTGACTGCGCGGGGAGGGCTGCTTACGAGCTTGCCCTGGCTTATGGCTTCTCGCAGCTGGTACAGGAACCAACCAGAATACCTGATATCGAGGGCCATACAAGCTCCTTACTGGACCTTCTGCTGACCACGCGACCGGACAGCTATTCCATCTCGGTGGGTGCGCCGCTTGGCACATCCGACCACCGTCTGGTCCGGACGCAAGTGCCGTGCGCAAAGGCCGAAGTGCCCCGACCTCCGGGGCGGCGGCGCATGTGGCACTACAAGGCAGCAGACTGGGATGGATTGCGTGAGTTTTACGCATCGTACCCGTGGAGGCAGATCTGCTTCGCATCAGATGATCCAGACCCCTGTGCAGCAGCCGTCGCTGAGACGATACTGGCTGGAATGGAATGCTACATTCCAAACTCGCTAGTAGCTACAGGGGTAAAGAAACAGCCGTGGTTTAATAAGCCCTGCAAGGAAGCTAAATTATCCAAGCAAGCCTTGTATGAGGAGTGGACCACGGCTCGATCCAATCTGGACCCCAACATATCTGATGCAAAGCGGAAACTTAATGCTGCCTCGAGGCACTGTAAGCGACCGATTGCCAGGGCGAAATTCGATTTCGTCAGCAGAATTGGTAAGAGACTCGCTAGCTACCCTTCTGGCAGCCGTGCTTTTTGGTCCCTTGCCAAGGCTGCTGAGGGAAACTTTTGCCAGTCGTCCCTACCACCACTCCGTAAGCCGGATGGTAACTTGGCCCACAGCGCCAAAGAGAAAGCGGATCTATTGGGCTCTCTCTTTGCCTCGAACTCGACTATGGATGACGGAGGCGCCACACCGCCAACTATCTTGCGGTGTGAGAACTCTATGCCGGAGATAAGCATAACCCAACGGGAGGTCCGGCGGGAGATGCTGTCTCTGGACGTCCATAAGTCGAGCGGGCCAGACGGTATTCCGGCAGTGGTGCTTAAGCAGTGTGCTCCTGAATTGTGTCCTGTTTTGACGCGCCTATTCGCGCTTTCCTACTCCACCCAAAAAGTCCCAACTTCGTGGAAGACCGCCCACGTGCACCCAGTGCCCAAAAAGGGCGATAGATCAGACCCATCAAATTACAGGCCGATCGCCATCACCTCCCTCCTCTCTAAAATTATGGAGCGAGTGATTAACACGCAACTCCTGCGATATCTAGAGGGTCACGGTTTGTTGAGTGACCAACAGTATGGCTTCCGCCACAGTCGCTCAACGGGTGACCTTCTAGTATATCTCACGCACCGTTGGTCACTCGCCATTGAGAGTCAAGGTGAGGCATTAGCTATTAGCTTGGATGTGGCGAAAGCGTTCGATCGGGTCTGGCATCGCGGTCTTCTATCGAAGCTTCCATCCTACGGACTGCCAGAGGGATTATGCAAATGGGTCGCCAGCTTTCTGTCCAGCAGATGCATAAGAGCCGTCGTTGACGGTAGCTGCTCCGAAAGCATGGACATTAATGCTGGAGTCCCGCAAGGCTCTGTGTTGTCCCCGACTCTGTTTCTTCTGCATATTAACGACATGCTTTCTATTGAAGGCATTCATTGCTATGCAGACGACAGCACTGGGGACACTTACTACACGGGCCGTGCTAATCTCCCTCGTTCCACTGTGGAGGAAAGTCGCGAACGACTTGTGTCTGAAATCGAGAGTACACTTCGCAGTGTCTCCGATTGGGGTCGACTAAACCTAGTCCACTTCAACCCAACTAAGACACAAGTGTGCGCGTTCACTGCTAAAAAAACTCCATTCGCTGTGGCTCCACAATTCCAGAACACTCCCCTGAACATCTCGGAGAGCATTAGGATCCTTGGGGGCGATATTTCTAGCGACGTTCAGTTCCGTGGTCATTTAGAGGACAAGGCTAAGCTGGCGTCGATGAAGCTCGGTGTGCTCAACAGAGCTAAGCAGTACTTCACATCTTCACAAAGGCTGCAACTTTATAAGTCGCAAGTTCGGCCACATATGGAGTACTGCTGCCACCTGTGGGCTGGAGCCCCTGGATAACAGCTAGGGCCTTTTGACGCGGTTCAGAAACGCGCCGCTAGAATTGTCGATGATCCTTTGCTCACAAGCGGCTTGGAATCACTAAGTCTGAGGAGAGACTTTGGCTCCCTGTGTGTGTTCTACCGCTTGTATAACGGGGAGTGTTCAGCAGAATTGTTCGACATGATCCCACCCACCCACTTCCACCTTCTACCACCGCACCTCTCGCAATCGACGGGGAATTCATCCCCATACCTTGGAACCAAAAAGGTCTCGCACTGTGCGCTTCCAAAGGAGTTTTCTTCCGCGAACGCTCAGGCTGTGGAATGAGCTCCCCGTTGAGGTTTTCCCTGGAGAGTACAGCATGGAGTTCTTCAAGAAGGGTGTGAAAAGATTCCTGCAGGGTCGGCAACGCGCGAGTGATACCCCTGGAGTTGCAAGCGTCCATAGGCGGCGGTAACCGCTTACCATCAGGCGGACCGCATGCTTGTTTGCCACCCAAGTGGTATAAAAAAAAAAAAAAAAAAAAAAAAAAAGCGAAAATCATATAGGTATTTGTTTCACACTTAAATAAAAGGTTGAAAGATAAATACATGTTTTTTTATAAATATTAAAAAGTTCATATATACTTCCTTATAATACTCCACACATGCACTTAGTATATTGAGTTGATAACTAAATTAATGTTATTTTTTAATTAGGTCTAAATAATTAGTGTATGGTTTTATGAGGCAATACTCCTAGTGCCATGTTCCCCGCCCTGGCCGTTAGTAACTCCAAAACGCGTTGCAGCCATGCAGCTAATTAACTATAGCGCAAATAAATTTACACCCATACAAGTAGGTCAAGGCGAGAGAATTAATAGAGAGTTTCCACTTTAAATAACATTACAATGATCAAACGCAGGACGCATCTAACTGCTGTTGTGATATGCAAGGTTATGATAGTCAAGGCAGATGAACAATGTCATCAAAAAGTACAGAGGCAAGGATGCAGGTCTGTTTTACGAAAGTAAAATATGAGGATGAACATTCAAGTAAATATTGTTTTGTAAGTATGCGGGAGTACCCTCAAACAAAGGAGAGATTAGATCCCCAGTTTCTCTCTAGGCTCACATACTTTTTCATTTCGTCCACATTCATCAGTCTCTTCATAAAAAGTCGCCGGTTTCGAGTCTTCTTCTCGTTTCCATTGTTGAGGGTCTGACCGATTTGATCTAGGTAGTTTTAATTACCTGTAAACTTTCAGTGATAAATGAGGTGTGTGGGATGGACATGGTATGTATTTATGCCTCGAAGCTTTTAGGCAGGTGTAGAAGGAGGTGTAAAACCCTATTTTCCCCTCAGATAGATGAATCTTTAAAATCGTAGTACCAATCATAACAATGTGCCTAATTACAAAACCAACCTTCATTATTTGTGTAATATGGGCCTTTACTATTTGATACTATCATTAACATTTACTTCGTTTCCGTTTGTTGTTTAATTTATTTCATTATCTTAACTATTTAAGTGATCTAAGCGTTCGATGTCAAGGACGCTTCTCCATTTTATGTGGTTAAATGGAAATCAGTCTCGAGTGACCTTCTTTTTTTTATTTCGACAAAATGACGATGAAGCAAAAAACTGTATGTCTGAGAATGAGTATATAACTGTCGATCCACTCCCTTTACCTACATTGTTAGGAACTCATTGTGAATATAAATGAATATATATATTTACAATGTGAATATATGTATGAAAAAGTAATGCCTGAAAACAAAAACTTAAAAAGTAGGTATTTAGTGGACGTTTTTATGCATGCGAACGGTTAATAACTCGTTACATCCATTAACCAATATTTAAATTCATTGTTTGATCGGTTTCTTCGTGATATCTTTTGCTTTGTCATAAGACAAACTAGAACCATTCCAAACGATAGTGACAATTTATAACAGTCTTATTCGTCATAGAGAGCAACCCAGTTGATGATATCACGTAATGCATAGCGTTCCTTATTAGTTTGTTTCCGTAGTCCTAACGTAGCGTTTCTTTCCTTTCCAGACCAAAAATGTAGATAGATCACACGTAGGTTGCACCTACTTACTATAACGATGTCCATTGACCAGGCGTCGCCACTGGTGCCAATCAAACCTCAAGTCTCGCTGCAGAACGGCGCGTTCATAAAAAACAGTCATAACCGAAGCAGCTTCTGTGGCGCGGTACCATCGCCTACTAACGGTAATGGAACGTTCAAAACTTTCGCCGTCAATCGCAAGAGTTGGAGCGGCAATGTGACTCTTCCGCTCCAACAGTTTACCCCAGACGTAGAACAAACGCCACAGCTCGCAACTTTCCGCTCAGGAACTGGTACTTTCCCGAGACACAGGGAACGGAACAATAACAGTGCTGCGAACGGAATATTAACACCTAACGGCAACTCTGTTCAGACGTTTAAAGGAAATGAAGTGAGGAGGAGCGGAAGTACTAACGGTCGGCGCTACGCTGAGATCGGAAACTGGAGCAAAAGGTGAGTGTGAAACTGATATTGCATTAAAAAATAATTACGACATGGTTACATACACTTCATTTGAGACGATCCACTTTATTTGATATTATAAAAATCAACCTTATTCATAAGATAAATATTATTACAACTACATTGGTATTTGTTATTTATGCTAGGTTAGGTTATTTGAACAATCCCTCGTATTTCATCTTAAATTGTATGAAACTTTTAATAGAATTAAAAAGCTACTTGAATATGCGCATATTTAAAGAGTTTAAATAACATTTTAGTAGACTCAATCTAGGTAAAAACTTTAAATTTGTTTCTGTATTGACAAAACATCAAACTTTTCCCTCAGGTAAATAAAAATAGCTGACCGTAGCGTGTTCTACTAACTTTTACTGGATCTTATTTATTTTCTCCTTTTTTCATCTCGAGTAATTCTGTAACAAGTTTTCCAATTTCATTCTCTCGTCGCTTTCATTTCCTCCCGTTTGGCGTTTCGCTCCCTTAATATTACTTTTATTAGCTCAAAACGTTTAACAAACATTGGTTTCACAATCTAATAACGATTGCATTATATTTTAACAAAGGGTGATCAGTTGAAGCCAAATATTTTCTTTGAATGAATATTAGTGTAGCCTTCTCTCTTCGTTCCAAATAATATGCATTAAGGAAGTCTTCGAGACAGCAACATGCTACTTTGGAGGCTGCGATAACGGCTTACCAGACGGCTAATCAGACTACAGCATGCTTTTTCCCGTTTTATGTAGGTAAAAAGTAAACTTTTGCTTTGTATTACGTAACTATCTTACAAAATGCTTTCGCTGTTAATGAAAACGTATTTGGGCATAAAACCGAATGTTTGGTACATTTATCTGGTCGAAATCTTCATTATCTTTTATTCGTGGTATGTAGAAAGTTGGTCCATAATTCTTGTTCACTTAATTTGGGTTGAGCTAAGTCGCTCGATAAGACGCGCCGGCCAATAATCTGGCTGTAGTACTTTGGGCTTTTATAGGGGCTCACTTTATCGCTCCATGATTCCTCGTCACTCGCAGTGATGTTATCGTTTCGCTGGTTAGCGATTCTCCCTCCCACTATTTATAGCCAGTGTTTACTTCGACCTCGCCAATTAATTCGGAGCATTGCCTTCATAAAATATCCCCTGTGATTCGCAACACTTGAAACGACTTAATTATGATAGACGGTTAACCCACGTGCTATGCCAACTTACTGATTTGAGTAAAGGTAAAGGTAAAACACAGTACTTCGTAATCGAATTTCAAAATTGGGTGTTGTTTGTTCTCTTTGAAAACGACACTATGGCAACGATCGTTAAAATAATATTTTGTACAACATGCTTACGGCCCTCCTAATCTTGCGTACCGAATACCAGTACCTATGTACGTATACCTGTGTATATGCTCCCCTTGAGGATTCCCTTCTTAATTATTTTCCCTTCTTAGTGCTTTTCTGTTTCCACATCAATTTCTTTCTATTCCTGGAAATATTAGACTTATATTTCAGCCACTATCAACGTTCATATGAACACTTTCGAGAGGTCAAGGACCCGAAATCTTTGCCAGTTGATGAAGTAAAACAGTAATCCGTTGTTTCATTTTGACACACGCAATGCTTTATTTTCATATAGCGCAGATATATGTATAATTTAAAAAGCCGTGGTGGCCGAGTGGTTCGAGTAGTTGCCTGCGACACAAAGATCGCAAGTTCGAATCCCGACTGTACCAATGAGTTTTTCTGAACTTAAGTACAGTGATTAGTCACACCACGAGCTTTACGGTGAAGGAAAACATCGTGAGGAAACCTGCATACGTCTGAGAAGAAATTCAAAGGCGTATGTATAGTCGTTAGTAAAACGTTAGCAACTATTATACCTCTGGCAGAAAGTGGGTGTGTGGGTATTATCCATACACCTCTGCCTACCCCTTCGGGGTCCCTTGTGAGAAGGCGTGAAGATATTTTTTTTGTATATTTTTTTTATGTATAATTAAAATTCTATCATCGTTCATCTAATTAACATTATTAAGGTACCTTTGACATTATCAGTATTCTCATAGAACTTTCGCTACATTTTTAAATGCCTTGTACATTTGTGTGATTATTATTCTCAGTGAGTTCTTATTCAACGAGCATATTTGCATAAATAATCAAGGTTGCGTGGTTTAACGTCCATTGTCTCATAGTTTCATGCCAAAGAACTTGTATACTTTTGTATGAAACTTCTTAAGAATAGAGATAGTAGCTGGGATGCTTACCTTAAAGTGATTCAGGCAGGATTAACATTGCAAATATTTATAGAATCCTTCTACTTCTTGTGTGATTGTTTCCATGTCTTTATCTCTCCATATTATATTAGGCTTATATAAGTTCAAAGTAAATCCTTGTAAGAAAAACTGCATACGCTTAGTGATATACAAAAGGTCACATACGCAAAAAAATTTAAAATGTAATGCGGTTTTAATTTGTTTTAAATAGTTTTAATAATGTAGCACTGCATTTGGGGAACTTTCAATAAAATATATAGGTATAATCATAATCAAAGAAAGTAATCATGCTGTGATTAAACTTTAATTTAAGATTATTTAACTTCCGAGGTGTACATGTAGAATTAATGCCATTATTTGAGAGTGTGAAAGAGACAAGTGTATATACGCTATGTTCGTCTGTTCCTCGTCCTGGAAACGTTTCTGATTTAACATCAACACCATCCAGAGCTTTTTCATTCATTCCTTAAACCCTTATTGAGAGCGTATAAACACCATCTGAATAATAACTTCTATCATTGAATGCTGCTCTTTAAATACCGACCGGATTACAAAATGTATTGTAGCTCTACGTTCTCTAAACAATACTTGTATTTCCTTGAACATATCCGTAGTATGTATATGAGTACTGATAGCTGTAATTACACTCATATTATGTACAATTTAACAATGGCTGCTGATACTCGCGTGGAATGTGCCTTCGCTAAACGAGCACTCTACCGGCAATTGTTCCTTCAATATTCACACCGTTTCCAATATATTAATTATGCTTCTTCTTTGTTTCTTCGTCTAATACTTAAACGTTTATCAATTACGTTGATAAAGTGATGGTTGTTTATTAATTACATAAAACTTTGCATATTATTATAATATCATAAAGTAATACTACATACATACATATCGTCACGCCAAGTCCCTAACGGGGTGCGCAGAGAGAATAGAGCGTCAGTTTTCTCTAGACTTGCATACCTCTTTCGCTTCGCCCACATTAATCAGTCTCTTCATGCATGCTCGCCGGTTTCAATTAGTAGTCTTGATGTTTCCGTCCTGAAGTGTCCGTTCATCTAGGTATTTGGAACGTAACATAAAGTAAAGTAACGTATTGTATAATAAGTATAAGCAAGTGAAATAAATTGTATCTTAAGAATTTGCTAAATATAGCTAGCTACTATTAAGACAAGTTATACTAGCACAAAAAAAACTAGTGTGTCTTATAATTACTCAAAAATTATATAAATACCCTATTTATGATAAACGTTCCGTCAATATGCATGAAGCGAACTAAACTAGCTTGCTTCATCAACATTAAGGCAGGACTTCAAATCACTGTACTTAGCTCACATACGTTTAGAAATAACTCGTTATACCGTCTTGAGTTAACTTTTACATAATATGCAAGTGACCTGCAGTTGTATTATACTATTAGAAGATATTATAATAACAATAATCACCTCAAAAAGTTTGTATGTTTAAGTTATATACATACCAAGAACATTACTAACATAGCTATAAGCCGATCGTTAACCCTTAGTTTTAATGAACATAATTTTAGTGGTTGTTTTGAGTGCCCGATTGTAATACACTTTATTTAGTATATTGTATGTGTGCATGCAGCGATTGAAAATATACTTTTCTATATCCTTCATGCTTCAATGAATTTAGTTGGACTTTAAAAAATAGACCCCATATCTCATACATACATATGCTCAGGCCTTCGCCTTCCCAAGGGTCCCCGAAGGGATAGGCATAGAGGTGTATAGATAGTGCCCACACAACCACTTTCCGCCATTGATATATTTTAGGTGCCAACGTGATAGATGGTGAGTCCATCGCCATTACTCAGGCACAACTATACATACGCCGATATTATACTATTTATATGCCGAAACCCTCAGCCCATATAGGCTACGGTAACCGCTTATCATGAGTAGGTCGGAATTTACGTCATATGATTGATTATCGCATAGAGGCAGTGTGGGCAGTCACATGCATTCCTTGCATCAAAATCCGACAAGCGATGATTGAGCGAGAGAAAGTTAAAGTGCTAACAAAATTTACTCACTTTATCGATTCCATAGTATTACGATACGCTTACGTAAAGGCATCGTAACTCGGTAGGTATACTGTATTGCATATCTACGTAAAAGATAGAAGCGTATAATTGTTGATACTGTAATTAAATACGGATTGCAGTTAATGAGATCTCCACGAAATAATACAAGTCTTGCTACGTTGCTACTATCCTCACGCCTTCCCACAAGGGTCCCCGAAGGGGTAGGCAGAGGTGTATAGGTAATACCCACACACCCACTTTCCACGTTGCTACTAAGCTGCGTATAAGTACTATTTAAATATCTTCACGCTTAGGATAAGAATTTACTACGGCTGTCATACCTACCATGACTAACTAAAGGGTAATAATCTAGTGAAAGCGTCTTATAAAGAAATTGTTGACATTTTAATATACCAAGAGTTCATTGGCATGGGCTACTTTTTTCAGGCTCTAATACAAAGGAATAATATTTTCCTACGAGACATTTAAACGGAGCGCCGCCGCGAACTGTGGACAAAAGGCCGACGGAAAATAATTTTCTTCCGTTGAGAGAGGACATCTTGCACTATTGTTAAAGGATTTGAAAGACCCTTTTCACAGCCAGTGAGGAAAATTATTCCTTTTTCAAACTATTAATCAAAAATGTAGACCATTCATGATATTATAAAAATCTTATAGATATTATAAATATTCGAAATAATAATGAATGTGATTTTATGCAGTGAATATGATATTGTATCCAAAATGTGTATAAAGATATATTATAAACAAACCTATGGTCAACATAAAAAAAATGAGATCGCAACTACAAATCGGAACCTAGTCTTTTAAACCAGCTACTATAAGTTTACGTCCTATTCACTTTCTTTTATACTTCTACTTCTACTTCTATACTTTATCGGAGTAAGTATCTCTTCTCATCCTACATAAAGTTGTTCATAAATGTAGGGATACCATGCAAACATTGTAAAACACCACCTTCAAAGAGACACTTCAGTCTGATATTTGTATCAATTTACGCATTCGCGAACACGCCCAAGCCTTTGTCAATACGAAGGGTCCAACATCACCTGACAGTAATGTTTGCCAAGTAAATAATGTCGGTAGTAACAAAATTGAAGGAACAAGCCCTAATATTGAATATTCGAGCATCCGTTGTGCAAGCCTTGTAACACCAGCCTCATTGCGTATTCGGGACGCACGACGAGGCATAAATATCCCCTGTCGCTCTCATTACAATAACTTCGTCTGGACGTCCCCGAAGGCTGCATCGGATGCCGCGTCCCAGGGGACGTCACTCACTTAGGTAATGGAATTCTAGACTGATTTCGTTGATTAATTATTTATGGTAGGGTTGAGGCTGACCAGTAATAACTCTGTCGCAGGACACAACGTCAAAGCCAACGTCGTTTTCAGGACAATTATTTCACAGTAGTTACAAGTATTTCGCAGATTTTGGCGTTTAATATTTTTTCTTGTTAAAATGCTAGATTAAATTCTGAACCATACTATGTACGTGGAAACTATCCAACCCTCATCATGTGCAGATACAGAAAAAATACGTATTGCCTCGGGATTGTGCAGTATGTATAATATAGTAGTACCAAATATATCAAAAACTATTAAAGTTTGATATATTTGGTACAAAGACCAAAAGAGAAAAATATGTAGTGGCACGTATGTACAAACCAACCGATAACGGATTTAATTGAAACTTGCAACATCAAGAATTCATCATTAATGAGTGGTCAACCTTGCGGTATTAAGAGTTGCCTGGCTAATGCATCAGATACGCCAATGAGTGTTCGGATTTTGCATTTAATGATGATCTCAAAAACTAGGGCAAAATGCCCCGACACAGATTCCTCCATCCCCTTGCGGGGATGCGAGACGACTACCTCGATTGTTGCCACAACCGCAAGACATACTCAAAAATATCAATATGGCTCAAAAGAATAATATCGGACCAAAATAATATATCGGACTAAAATACAATAATATTATAGGTGTCTATAATAGAAAATCTTACAACAAAGTCACATTCTAGTGAAAAAAGGGAAATGCGACCTTTGCATCAAATTCGGCAGATGCGTTCGAGAGCTCCAGCTGAAAGCCTGCTACGGTCTGGCGAGCACGACCGCACGTGAAGTCGATACCAAACACCCCTACCATTGGTTCCCGCTGTTTGTTATGGTAATTGCCACTGATTTGCACAATAAAACAACTCGCACGTACTCAACAGTTCTAACGAGCTGTCTGAAACTCGATCGGTACTAACGTGATAATACGCGGTAATTGACCAGGTTCCAACGTTGGACTTGGTTGCTAATTACTATAAATCTCTTTAGTTCTGATTCCGAAATTAAACACATTATACAACAACGACTTGAATATCATTGAACATTCGTCAGCTAGAACAATTATATATTTTAAGAGGTTGAGGGAGGATACTTGACGAACTCTTAACCTACAATCCATACAAATATATTGTAACTCGGTTTAACATAAACGGCGCAAAAGGTATTCTATTTGCTAAATAAGTCGCGGTTGTAAGAATTAATTACGTCCCTTCGCAGGAGGAGCATGACGCTTATTTGAAACTCACAATCGTATAGAAAGTGAATCGTCAATGAAAATACACATTAAGTAACGTTGAGATTTACTAATGGCCATTGACAGAGCATTGAATCAATTGAGCTTATTTGCGACGCGCTATGGGCAAAGTCATGTGTTCACGCTGTGTTCATTGACTCGGTCCATCGGAATTGGCGCCACGGCTAATTGCGGCAAAGTGGCCGTTTGGCTAGAAGCTTGTGAATGGACCATTTAACGAGTTTAATGCTCGACTCTGATCTCTATGCATTGCGCTATACTATTTCATCTGTGATAGTTGTCCAAATCACATTACAAGATCGTCTAAAATGCCACTCAAATAGATGTAATATTAAGTTTACCACCAATCAGGTAACCAACCATATCAAAGGCTTTTCAAAGACACGCAACGGCCTTACGACTTTGCGTGTCTGAAAAGCCATTCGTGTCCTTTCTATGTGAGTCTTATTGTTCTGCATTCGGCACGGATTCCTAGCTATCATCAGTGATTCATGTTTATATACTAGTAGTTTCAGTTATTTTTTTGGTGAAGTTAAATTAAAAAGCATTTAACAATGCGCTCTACTGAAATAATGCATTGATTTACATCACGGAGTGGATTAGTCGCTGTGCGACAAAACTCCTTAAATAAAGAGAAAAAAATTACTTTTAATTTATGGATTTGAGACCGCTGTTACGATAGACAGAATTTCTTTCATACCATGAATTGCATGGACGTTTGTCTTCTTTGATAAATAATTTGATTAATCTACACTATATTCAGAGTTGTAGAACTATACCGGAAATTATATTTACTTGAAAAATGTATTAAAGTATTATTTCTAATTATGTACGCCTGTTACATTCTACAATACACGTGATAGAATTAAATAAATAAATAAATACCTGAGACAATTCCACACAAATTGACCTAGTCCCAAATTATCTCACATATATTTAAATCCATAATATATTACAGTTAAGAATTATGAACTTTCGGCACTTCGTTATTAAACAATGCAATCCGTTAATGGATATTGGTTTAGCTGCCATAGTTGCCTGTTACGTCAAAGCTTGGTTCAATCAAAAGATAATGCCAGAGGCTAGCGCTACAGGCGTTAATTAAGCTAGATATAAGCGGATTGGTCCCGTCAATATCGTGCGGTGGAGCTTGCCGTATTAAACACTGTTGACGGGTGAAGGAATGGATAGGACAACTATCTTGTACCTAGCTGGTTTAATACTCGAACAATCCGATTGTTATTTGTTGAATGAAATCAATATTAGAGCTAATTAATTAACATCAACATAATATGACTCATCACACATTTTATATATGTATAAACAAAACCAGTAACATATGAACACGTGAAAAAGCCGTGGTGGCCGAGTGGTTCGAGCAGTTGCCTGCGACGCAAAGGTCGCAAGTTCGAATCCCGACTGTACCAATGAGTTTTTCTGAACTTAAGTACAGTGATTAGTCACACCACGAGCTTTACGGTGAAGGAAAACATCGAGAGGAAACCTGCATACGTCTGAAGAAATTCAAAGGCGTATGTATAGTCGTGCTTGAGTAACGGCGATGGACTCGCCATCTGTCACGTTGGCACTTAACATACCTCTGGCGGAAAGTGGGTGTGTGGGTATTACCTATACACCTCTGCCTACCCCTTCGGGGACCCTTGTGGGGAGGCGTGAGGATATATTA
>JACCPG010008119.1:0-11944 GCA_016069955.1 Drepana arcuata | reverse complement strand
TCGTCTCATGAGTGTTTCGATCTATTTGATAATCTATTTATTGCCTAATCATAGACGAAACTTTTTTTTATACCATGGGTTGTAAACATGCATGCGGTCCGCCTAATTTCGTCCGCCGTCATTTGCAACACCAGGGGTATCACTCGCGCGTTGCCGAACCTGCAGGAATCAAGAAGGGTGTGAAAAGATTGAAACTTTTCTTAGTCACATTTAATTATTCATAGAAAAATTCGATACTAGCTTAACGATTGTAAATTACACATAACATTAAAATGACCTATCAATCGGTAGCTCAAGGCAAATCGTTTCCTTCTAACTAATTTAATTTTCAAACAATCGAAGTAACACAAAGCAATTTTGTAAGTTTGAATCGGTGCGGCGATCGTTGTCTTGGTAATTTCAGTGCATTTACATAGCAGATTGTATCAATGTTTGATTATAAGTCGATCGAACACCAGCGGTGGTAGCAAGGCTCATCATCGACGCGATAACGGGGGGAACACACGGGAGGACTATGCGACGAGCAATGTTTTAGTTGGAGTTACTATAGCAAGACTTCAAATGTTTATTATGATATTTGAAGAGAAGAATTAACATTCTTCAATTAACATTATTATTGGAAAATGATTTTATTGACGATCGATGCATATAAGTTACCCTTAAGACTGTCAGAAAAAGGTTGAGGAGCTTTTACTGGGTGGTAGAAAGCAGGATGCGAAAAGATTCCTGCAGGGTCGGCAAGGCGCGAGTGATACCCCTGGAATGATATTATGATACATCCATAGGTGACGGTAGCCGCTTACAATCAGTAGCGCTGCTTGCTTGTTTGCCACCCCAGTGGTATAAACAAAATTATTATAGTTATTATAATATTATATACATATATATCATCACGCCAAGTCCCTAACGGGGTAGGCAGAGAGTATAGAGCGCCAGTTCTCTCTATACTTACATACCTCTTTCGCTTCGTCCACATTCATCAGTATCTTCATACATGCTCGTCGGTTTCGAGTACTCTTAACGTTCCCGTCCTTCAGAGTCCGATCTATTTGATCCAGGTAGTTGAAACGTGGCCTTCTTCTGCCTCTTTTTGCACACACTTTTGCTTTGGATATCTGTTTCGTCAATCTTTCTTCACTCATCCTTTCTATGTGTCCAAACAAACGTAATTAAAATAATATTATATACATACTAAAAAATACTCACGGCTGGGAAAGTCAAGAGTACTGGAAGCCGGTGAGCATATATAAGCAGGAGACTGTAACTCGGAGAAAGCTAATTTAGCGAAAGAGGACTATAAGACTGAGGGCTATAAGACTAGAGAGAACTGGCTTTCTATCTCTCTGCCTAGACCGTGAGGACTCGGTGTGATATACATGGAGGAATGCATGTATACCTCGGTTTAGTCTTGAGATATATTCTGAATCAGCTCGCCCCACCAGCCACCCCTAGGTGTTCCCGCTAAGCAATAGCCGTGGCCTATTAGTCCGCGCATGCAACGCTCCGCGGCATGCAAGCTGACTGTTACTAGTTATCTGAGATCGACTTACATACGTACTAGCTGCGATTCACGATTACTAACACCCAACTTCTTATTGCCTTTGATAACAACATGCCTACCGAAAATGCGAATTTTAGTGCAAACTTCTGGAATATAAAATAGCAGTGTATTTCTGAAGTGTGTAGTCTTTATTGTATACCTACTAGTAAAACTGGCGCTTACCATAGATTCATTATGGCCCTGCAGAAAACAATTGATGTAACAGGAATTAATTACGAGTTATCTTACGGGACGCTACCTTACTTTGGTATACCTATATTATATACAAATAAATATCATATAAAATCTAGGTGATGTTTCCACGAAATACTCAGTAGACTACGTATAAATGTCCTTCCTATTTAACCAGAGGTGTGACCGTCTCTGTTGTCGTAAACATCATGTTTAATGGTGCTTAATGGATATCATCTAACAAAAAAAATTTTCGGTAAAAACGTTACTAATTTTACAACCCTCCAGCCAGCTGCATGGCTTGTGTAGCAATGCCATTCAAATTTAACTGCGATCGGTGGAATGGTTTAAAAGTTATTCTTCTACAGCGTCATAAAGCGTGTTGTTTTTTTTTATTTCAGACCAAATTCCTCGAGTCCCCAAAACGCCCTACCTAAATTTCCACACAACCTGATTAATGGTTTCGGAACGCATAGAGGACAAAGATAAAACAGCGATTATTATATAGATGGTTCAACGCTTATTAGCACCATGGTTACAATTCCTAGTGAGCTATATCCATTCAGAATAAAATAAATAACTAAATAAATTAATAGTCCCTCAACTTTCATATAACTCAACGTCATATTTGAACCAAACCTCGTAAAATCGTAATTATAATATATAAAGAACAGCATGGAATTCTTCAACCCCTGGTGTTGCAGGCGTCCGCTTACCGTCAGGCGGACAGCATGCTTATTTGCCACCCGTGTGGTATAAAAAAATATATCTTCCGTAGCGCATTTTTGGGACACACATAAATGGGATAAACAATTCTTAAAAACAATAATTAAGAAATATAACTGAGGGCTTATGTTTTTACTGCTTAGTCTGAAATGCAGAAAGACCTATGCTTCACTGTATAGTACAACGAAAAACTTACTTGAATAACCCTCTCCCAGCATGAGTAGAGCCGGCACGGCATAGGCACTCAACGCTTCCATTTCTATAGGAAACGAGTATGACCTGGAAGAAAAGAAAAATAAAAGTAAACATATATTTTACTTCGTTTTTTTTTGTATGGTGACTAAGACAAGTATGCAGTCCGCCTGATGGTAAGCGATAACTGGCACATATGCATCCTATACATACACTATAGATCAGTCAGGCAATTCTGCAAAATTGTTTGCACATTCTACGTGAAGAAGTATTAATTACGTCGAACCGATGTTAAAAAAGAAAATCAGTACGTCGTTTTTCTCCAAGCTGTTTTTTTCTTGCAATTACTGATAACACTTGCGTGAGTTTCTGAGAAACACGGTCGCATCGCCACCATCAGGTCGATTAGTGGATATTTTTTGAACCACTTGAACACATAAAACCAAAATTGTTCCACCCGTCTGAACACCTTTCAGGCGCATAAACACGCACTATGTATAAAATGTATGTGACTTTCACATTATTATTTAATAAGCTCTTTTTATAATAATACATTATATTCTATTCTATTATATTACCCATGCGTTTATTAGTGAGTATTATCAATTGTATATAGGTAATATAATTTTATTGCGTATGTAAAAAACGCTGAAGTAATACTAAAGATGCAATTAGAATGAGAGCCGTGAAGGGATCTGAAAATATTATTATTCTAACAATCGAAATAAGCAAAACAAAAATCTTTTGTCCCAAAATTCGCGAGCGCTGAAGAGCGAACCGTCAACGCACTAACGAATCACGGCCAAATTCCTGTCTAACAACATAACCCCTCAAAACACAAAAAAACGGCTCCAATTTCGGGCGCTTTTCCAACTCACGTTACCTGCACCTAACTCGATAATTAAAAAGTGTTTTTACCGACCGCGGCGTGCGATGGAACCAATTAAAATGTAAATTGGTACTAGCGGCCCAACTTCAACTTACAACGCCGCCTTTCAAACTCATCGGACGTCCAACTTTTACTAGAAACCAGCAATGAATAATGCATGCACAGTCATCTGTTATTTTAAACAGACTGCGTCTTGGGCTTAAAGACACATTAGTGGACTTTATGTTCGTCGCGACGAAGGAGACTTTTACTACAAGGATGCTTACGTCATGCGGCCAGATTAGTTTAAAGCTATGTTTAAAAGAAGGCTCAATAACCTGGGTTCGGCATAAAGGATGATACATTAAGCGTTCGCTGTCTGACCTTTGAAGCCTTATATTGTTAGGATAACTGGATCAGGCCAGTTTTAGCCGTGTTTGCGTATTTTTTTATTACTTAATGCCCAAAAGCTTTTTCCCTCTGGCTTATTAACGCCTAATGCCCAAATAAAAGTATTACAAACGGTATCCTACTGCTAGCCTCTGCATATAGCCTTGGTCCTAAAACCATCACGCTCCCAGGAGCAGTAAACTCTTACATACCTACTTCGCCCCAGTCGTTCAATAATTGTATAGTTAAATCCACAAACATATACTTCGTCATTTTCACGCGTTCCCAAAGAGGTCAACCCGAGTCCATCGCCGTTTGTCAAGCATTATACATACGTCTTGGAATTTACTGTCAAACGTATGCAAGTTTCCTGGCGATGTTTCGCTGCGACGTAAGCTTCGTGGTGTGATTAATCACAAATCTTCAGAATAACTCATTGGTACAGTCGGGATAACACGCCCAAAGATTTTTGCAATTAGCCCTTATTCATCCTTGGCTATAATTTAAAATAATTATTGTAATGGTTTCTATAAAAGAAAGATTACTTAAAACTTTAATTCTATAAATAATTACCTACAAAATAATGTCTGAAGAATTGAATGTAAGTGTAAGTAGCCGCGTGCACATTGGATGCACCAAGGTAAGCGCTAGTTTGGGAGATTCAGAGCGCGTACTCAGAACAAATCCGATAACGCGTGACGGCGGAACTCGCAGACTCAATTTCAAGTGGAACGCGATTACTTCGCTGAACAAGAGCTGAATCTCTGAACACCTGCGCTCGACGGCTCTTTCGCACTCTCCAATGGTGCGATAGGGTTGTTTGCTCTTGCATTTTAATGACGTTTCAATAAAGATAGATAGACGTATTGTTACCTATACAAATAAATAAGATTGGAGTGTCTGTTTGTAATATATAAAAAAACGCGTCTTACTAAATGCAAATGGATGTATACACGTTACATATACTTAAATATTTTTTTACAACTTTTATCTGCCTGTCTGTCTGTCTGTTTGCTTGTTCCGGGAAATCTCTAAAAGGCTAGACCGATTTTAACTGGACTTTCACTGGTAGATAGCTGATGTGAATGTATTTTGGAAACTGAACAATATTTTTTTTGTTAAATTCCACACGGAATTCGCGGGCCCAGCTAGTATTATAAGATATTCAGGCAAAGCCTTTATAAGCCTTTTATACAACATTCGATTATTTGAACTCTGGCCATGCATGGCAATGAATTGCTCCTCTTGTAGAGAGCTAATATGTAAGTTTAATATTTTTCTACCCCTACGTATAAGGGAACAAATGCTAAAACAGGAAACTGAGGAGTTTGTTTCCCCGTTTCTTCTCCAGACAGGTTTTTATTCTTGGAAACGGTGGTAACTAACATTTTTTATTTAGTGTATTAGTAGCAATAAGTGTTCCCTGTATCCCTTACGTTGAAAAAAAGTTTTTGATTTGATTATATTAATTTAAGCAATAATAAATAGCTATAGTCGCACTATTGAAATAGATGTAAGTGAGAGCTTGATATAAGAAATAATTTTATATACAATTTACCATTATCTTATTTCTCTGGGGTAACGCAATCGAAATAATACCGAATTCGAATTTCAACGTAACCCAAACACAGATTACATTACAAGAACTAAAAACATTATACGAATCATCCTACAACAATCTCGCAAAAACATTTAACTAAAGCAGAACAGTAAAATAAACAGATAACAAAACAAATCTAAACGGCGGTGGGCCGCCGTTACGGACCTCTGCGATTATTCGATATCGGCTCAAAGGTCGATCCCGAATTCAATGACCCTCTAGAAAAGGGATGTTGCGCAAAAATGGAATTACGCCACTAATATCCTGCGGTGTTTTTGTTTTTCTCAAATTCGCGACTCAGGTCTGAACATCAACAATGTTTTCTTTACTTATTCTTACCAGCCGTGGTGGCCGAGTGGTTCGAGCAGTTGCCTGCGACGCAAAGGTCGTAAGTTCGAATCCCGACTGTACCAATGAGTTTTTCTGAACTTAAGTACAGTGATTAGTCACACCACGCCATTCAAAGGCGTATGTATAGTCGTGCTTGAGTAACGGCGATGGACTCGCCATCTGTCACGTTGGCACCTAATATACCTCTGGCGGAAAGTGGGTGTGTGGGTATTACCTATACACCTCTGCCTACCCCTTCGGGGAACCTTGTGGGAAGGCGTGAGGATATAATATACATAAGTCATTGAATTTCTTCTCAAACGTATGTATACAGGTTTACTCAAGATATTTACCGTCGCGCGGAAAAGCTAGTGTGTATCATTACTGTACTTAAAATGAGAAAATTCATTGCGATAGTTGAAATTCAAATTTACAATCTTTGCGGTGCATGTAACTTCTCGAGCCGCACGGCTATTTTCAGAAACATTGTAGTCATTTAATTTTCTGATACACTGTTTTAAGGATATTTTCAATACCATTTCGTTACACGAGTATACATACTTATATACGAGTATACACAAAGAAAAGTGGCATCTTGTAGAGCGTCACAAACGCGACACTACAATGTTTGCCATCCCATTCCGGACAAATTGTCGGTATGGCTTATTTACGTTCGGTCTCGCACCTGCTTGCTTTCTATTGGAGTGATTTTCGTTATTGTAGCCTGTTTGCTCAAGCATCGTGCTAGTTGGACTCACCTGAAACGTTTGCAAGGTAATATTGTACGTACGTACTCAAGCTCTTGAAAAATTGTTACTTGAGGCATATTTGAGTTTTAACTTTTTAATTTTGTCATGTAGTTTGTATCTTTAAATCTTTAATTAATAGATTAATAAAAATGAAAAGTGGAAAGTGTGTGTGTGGCTACTACCTATACCTCTGCCTACCCCTTTGGGGGTCTTGTGGGAAGGCGTGAGGAGATTATTAAAAAAAGCCTGAGTAAAACAACGAACTTGCAACATTTGTTTTACAAGCGACTAATCGTACCACTCAGCTATCGCGACTCTAAGTAGATAATGGGCAGAACCCTAATTAAGAAAATAACTTATATGCAACAATAACTTCTTGTAACAGCATATTCAAAGCTGTGAATCCGCTATCCATGCCAGTGGTTGGACAAGCACAACGATTTGTAATCCCACCATTAGGAAATGTATCGCGGCTGGTACTAGGCCTCTGGTGCCAACAGATGGCATGTGTTGGTCGCGAGGCCAGTAGGGTAATACGGACGGAAAGGATAGCCATAATGTGCCTTAAAAATATGAATGCAGGATTAATCATATATTTCGAACGTTTTACTTTTGTTTTCCTCGATGGTGGCTGACACGCCCGCGGCTAATGCTAAGCGGCTTTCGTCACTTATGGATGCTAGGAACATGCTTATTCGTACGTTGCCGACGCAGCAAGAATAATTACACACCGTTCTTGAAGAACTCCAGAGCTCTGTTTCCAACAGAGCGTTGGTGAGTTGAAAACCTCAACGAGGAGTGCATTGCGTGGTGGCCGAGTAGTTAAGGTGGCGCCTGTCTATTAAATTGTGCTGGTTTCAAACAAAATAAATCTCTTTTACTTCATTAATGTTCATTAGTCTCTTCATACATGCCCAGCGAGTTTGAATTTTGACGTCCTTCCTTGAGTGTCGACTCGGTTATACTTAGGTCATTGGATAGTGGCCTTCCTCTGCCTCTTCTTCCACACGCTTCCAAATTGTATAGCTATTTCGTTATATTTTGTTCTTTCTTCATTCATCCTTTCACTGGCATGACAGTAGATCTGCTATAATCCAATAAAAAAACTTCTCTAAATATAATAAATAATGAGGTGATATACTTATTTAATAAGCGGCTACACTTATATTGTTGTCCAATCCGACTAGCCAAGTGTCCCAATAAGCGGCATAGAATAAAGAAGAGAGGAGGGGAGGGACAATTAGGAGGGCAATTAGAGGACAGTATGTACCAGATTACGGCCGCACTCCGCAGATTCACATTCTGCCGCGGGAATAACAAAGCTTGCCAACTAACTATTAAGATGTTCGGGAGCTTTATGGCTTTAAATTGGACTTGTTTGTGCAACTTTTATCGTTTTGCATAATTTTAGTAGAACTAAATATACGAACGTAGAGTGTAGTTAACAGTATGGGAAAATCAAGATACTATGTCTAGGGAATGTATCTGAAAGACTACAAACCTGTTAAGGAAAAAAAAGAAAACCTGTGCTTTTGTAAAAATAGATTACACCAGCAAATCTATCTATCTTCGCACTGAGTTTCGTCCAATTCCGTTAAGTAGTTTTTGCGTAAATGAGGCCTGAACATGCTCACTAATTTTAGCATTTAAAATGAGACGAGATTAATATAAGCAGACGAAAATTTTATAAATGTATTATTTGTCATGAGCATTGTTAAACACTTTCTATATCCTTCGTACTTACTTCAGTTGTATTTTTCTGTATTTACAATGATTAAACCCAGTATACACTCGCTGCTACTTTAATTTTCCATCAAAACCGGCCAGGATTTTAGATTCCACGGCTAAATTTGCGAGCACTGTACGCTTTTTGCAACCGCTTACGTGGTCGAGTGATTTTAATATCGGAAAGTAGAGGCGAAGTAAGACCGCGATGCACCCAACTGCAATACTTTTAAATTTGTTTCAGTTCCGGCCCTAGCAGTATGCATATGCGAGTATTGTCATATGGAATAATGGAAAATATCAAGTTTAAAATGCTATGCACGTATGCTAATTCAGATTTAGTGCATTAAAATGAAAGAGATAAAACTGAATGTCCGCCGCTGTATTCGTTCGTTCTCGAAATTTACCAACGTATAAAATTATTTTACTTGATGTGCCCTGTGGTTTCACCCGTATAAAATGAACATTAATGAGATTATATATAGCTATCATCATCATATCATCACGCCGAGTCCCTAACAGGGTAGGGACTAGGTACAACTAGCTATGCTACCGACAAAAAAATAACCATCGGTAGTTCATTTCCTGGAATCATATATCTAATTTCAAGGGTGTCCGAAGGGGTAATCAGATGTGTTTAGGTAGTACCCACACTCCCATTTTTCGCCAGAGATATATATCTGGTGCCAACGTGATAGATGGCGAGTCCATCGCCGTTACTCATGCACGCCTATACGCCTTTGAATTTCAATAAAATCAAAATCCAAAATTTTAATTTCACATTAGTCCTATGTGAAATTAAAATTTTGGTGGGTACTTATAAAACCTCGAAAAAGGTGCACGGTTCGAGTTAGTCGTTTCCGTGGAGAAGTTTCTTCTCAAACGTATGACGGTACAATATATTAGTGAAAACCATAACTCAATCGGATAAGCCGTTTCGGAGATCAGCGTGCACAAACGCACAGACAACAGATGAACAGACAAAAAATCTAAAAATCATTATTTTGGGTGCTATTTGCGTTGCATAAATGCCCCAATAATATTTTTTCTCATATATCATACATGTACTGACAGCGATCGGTAAATTTTTGTTATATGTATATGATTATTGAGATTACTTACGTCACATTACGATTAAAGTGGGTGTGTGGGTTTTACCTAGACACCTTTGCCTACCCCTTCGGGGACCCTTGTGGGAAGGCGAGAGGATATATTATATTATTATTATATTACTTACGTCATATTCATAAGCTCCAAAAAGGCGCTTAAAATATTGTAAGAAGCGTTTTCGAAACATAACTCCGGGGAGTTTACTTACCGTCATAATTTACGAGCTCAAGGAAAGAAATAATATTAATTTATATCTTTGCATTAGTCGTAATCTACTTTGCTCGAATTATTTCGTAATGTTTGAACGCGGTTCAATGATGAGCTTATATTTTAAGCTTTATCAAATATTATATTTTTACTTCAAAGATGTTTTGTTATTCCATTAATTCCAGATATTCTACAAACAGTCTTACGTTAAATTTCCCATAGAGGTTTTCCTGTAGTACAGCTTGGGGTTCTTCAAGAAGTTAGTGAAGACAGCGTGAACACTACTACTGTTGCCAGCGTCCATAGGCGGCGGTAACCGCTTACCATTAGGTGTTGCCGTTACCATTAGGTAGGTATAAAAAAATTAAGAGCAACGATATAATTATCATTTTGGTTATCAGATTAAACGGATTGGATATAGCTACAGAACAAACCTTTCACTCAAATTTCTCCTTAGTGGAGATCAAAGGACCACTGACCAGGGTAGACGGCCGCCAAGCCGTCTCTTCTATTCCTTTGGATATAATAGCGTGCGAAATAAAATATATTTGGTGTTTCTTATCCATTCTTCTTAGAATTCTTCGTTGTTGTCAAACGGGTAGTTCATAAACAGTGCGAAATTAAATAATGAAATTGTGCAAAAGTTTGTGCTACTGTTTGTACCTCTTTAACGCAAAAACTACTGAACGGAATTGGACAACATTCCTCACGCCTTCACATAAGGGTCCCCGAAGGGGTAGGCAGAGGTTTGTAGGTAGTATCTACACACACTTTCCGCCAGAGATATATTGTGGGTGCCAAAGTGACAGTCGGCGAGTCGACAGCCGTTACTTAAGAACGACTATAATTGAATTTCGTCTCAAACGTATGCAGGTTTTCTCTCGATGTTTTCCTTCACCATAAAGCTCGTGGTGTGACTTAGTACTGGAATTAAGTTCAATAAACTCATTGATACAATAGATCAAAATCAACAGTTTTGTGGAAGCAATACATCGCTAAAAACTAGAAAAAATAGAACTGGTCCAACAACAAAGATGAACAAAAAGCTTGACGCCAACATGTCCAATAAAACCAAACTCCCGAGGATGCTTCAACAGCGTGGCACGGAGGAAATTAAAATCTAAACCAACAAACGACCGAACGATTTTCGTATAATTTAAACTTCTAATTTTATCTATATACATGAAAATTAATGTTTGTCTGTATGTCCTTTAGAGAATCTTAAATTTTCTGTTTCTTCAGGTAGATTCGAGAATGATTTAGATTCACAATTGGACACGACAAGTGGCGGTGTGATCGTGTTTCAGAAAATTTTACTTTTTCACGTGGGCTGTCACGTTGGCACCTTAATATATTTTAGGCTAAAAGACAGTATTGTTAAATCTCTGCCTAGCCCTTGGGAGATCCATGCGGGTAGACGTAAAGATATTTATAGACATCATCAGACCTAGTCTCTCAGGGGTTAGGCAGAGAGTAGAGTGCCAAGTATCTCTAAACTTGCATACCTCTTACGCTTCTTCCACATATGCAAATCAGCCAAATATATGTATGTATTAATATATATATAATATAAACTTCTGAACCAATAAAATATCTATCGTAATTTTAGTTAGAAAAAGTGAAAATTATTGCTGTATCATGAATTCAACGCATAAACAGTGCGGACGTGAAGTACCTTTGCACTCGCTTTTCATACAGTTTTTTTACGTAAAACCCCGGAATGGATATTTTGTCAAGATAATTTGAATTTATTCGCACGCTCGGGATCCCTTGAAACGGTTGATGGGCACGAATGCAACATTTTCATGTTTGCGTTTAACGCTCACTGGACAAATGGTCAGTATAATCTCTATAAGTCAAACATTCAACTCCTTTGCAATATTCATATAATATATATCCTCACGCCTCCCCACAAGGGTCCCCGAAGGGGTAGGCAGAGGTGTATAGGTAATACCCGAACACCCACTTTCCGCCAGAGGTGGGTTCCATCCATCGCCATTTCCATCGCCGTTACTCAAGCACGACTATACATACGCCTTTGAATTGCTTCTCAGACGTATGCAGGTTTCCTCTCGATGTTTTCCTTCACCGTAAAGCTCGTGGTGTGGCTAATCATGTTACTTAAGTTCAGAAAAACTCATTGGTTCAGTTGGGATTCGAAGTTGCGACCTTTGCGTCGCAGGCAACTGCTCGAACCACTCGGCCACCACGGCTCTCTGCAATATTCATTCTCTTTTTATTCATTTCCTTTTAACCCGTGGTGACTGAGTAGTTCGAGTATTTTGCAAGTCCGAATCCCGACTGTACCAATGAAT
>JACCPG010008116.1:0-16287 GCA_016069955.1 Drepana arcuata | reverse complement strand
TTTAGTATAGAAGATTCAATAAAAAAAGTAGAACATCAGTAAAGTTAACAAAGCTTGAATTTAAACAGTTATTTTTTGTATTTTGTAGTGTAGTACACAAAATGAAATGTAAAATGTGCATAAATTATAATTTTTCTTATCAAATGTTACACAGTTACTCCCATACAAATATGTAAAAATATGAGAGTGATGTAATCAAAATGCTATTTCATTACCTTATAGATAAGGGGACCAATGTTTTTTATTACCAATTGATTATTTGTTAAACATAAGTTCATAAGATCGATATAATGAAATACAATGTAATAATCATTGTTATTATTATTATATTGATAACTATTTAGGCAAAGGCAATGATGTCAAGTTTCTACCATTGTGATAGTTTTAACTTTCTCTCAAAACAATTCTTACAGTTACAAAATAACTAGACTTTCTAAAATATTCTTCATTATTTTTAATTACTTACTGTATGACTCATCTGGGTTCATCTGTATTATTTAAACAGCAACATTTAAATACAATTTTAGTCAGCTAGTTGGCTATAAATGAGTTCTGGCAACTTCTCACATAATTGCAAATAACCTCTTGATTTTTAAATGGTCAATGAACTAGTTAAGGTAACCATGATGAAATAATTGTCTGAGAGGACATACTTATGACTTAGACATGGCAGCGTACTTGTCATCTGTCACATTCAAATCTGAATGATACTCCTATGTTACCCCTTGTAGGATGGTGTAAAGATGTATATATATATGGTATCCCCATATTGCTGACCTAGTTCATGGTGAAACATAAACAATTTTTTTTTTAAAACATTACCTACTCATTTTGGTACCTAATTTCTATACTGTAAGTACATGCACAATATAAAGAAAAAATTATTATGGAAATCTGATCAATTCCTTAGCTTAATTTTGCATTGTTAAATACTGAATTTAAATATTTAACAATTTAAACAATTAACTTAAGAAGTAAGTAGGTATTTAATTTTATTCATTTAAGTTTCATACATGCTCAAGCCGCAAGATGTAAGCTACCTTCATTTCATAATATTGATTTTCCAACATTTCTATGTATGTTCTTTCGTTCCTATGAATGGAGGAGGAATTTGTTTGTATTTTTTGGATGATTCCTGAGTAAATTTATTTGAATTTAACAAAATATGGTCAGTGTGAGACAGACTCATTCCGACTACATATTAATATAATTACTTTTTATCTTACTATACTTAACTATCTAGATACATAATTGTAATCATGTCATTACCTGCAAGAGTTCAGCAGACAGGATAGAGTGCCAGTTTAGAAACAAGTGACTCACAAGCTTGTTTTCACATTCTTATTTTTCGAAAAGCTGTGCCCCCAACTTCTTCCGCGCAGAACTCCTTATTACATCAGCTATCTGCCAGTGAAAGTCCCGTCATAATCAGTCAAGCCGTTTAAGAGATTAGCCAGAACAAACAGACAGTTTAAATTAAACTGGCAATTTAAAAAATATATATGTTAATATATGTATATATTGGTATGTGTACTGTGTACATATATCCATAGGCATTTACTAAAAAGCGGTTATTTTAATATTACAAACAGACACTCCAATTTTATTTATTTTTATAGATTTATGCAGGTTACCTCATGTTATTAGGTATTCTAATTGAATACCTATTTGACTGTGTTTATTGTGTTTATGCTCGCAAATGTGGAAGGTGTTGAATTAAAGTCGTAAAAGTTGACAACATTTTATCACAACGGCGCCATCTATTGGACATAGAAGTATTATAAATAACTTGTGCTTTTTCTTTTCTTTCTTTACCACCTAATCAGAATGTTTGGACCAGAGCAATGGTGGTTGCCATTAATGTAAAGAAAACAAACGGCCTTTTTACTTAACAGCTTAAACTATTATTTTGGTATATTCTCACGCCTTCCCACAGGGGTCCCCGAAGGGTCGGCAGAGGTATATAGGTAGTACCCACACATCCACTTTCCGCCAGAGACATATTTTAGGTGCTAACTTGTCAGATGGCGAGTCCATCGCCGTTACTCAAGCACAACTATATGTACGCCTTTGAATTGCTTCTCAGACTCAGCAGGTTTCCTCTCGGTGTTTTCCTTCATCGTAAATCTCGTGGTGTGACCAGGTGTGACTAATCAATATTCTAATCTACTAATCAATACGTTCAGAAAACTTATTAGTACAGTCGGGATTCGAACTTGCGATTTTTGTCACAGTCTACTACTAGAACCACTCAGCCACCGCGGCTTTTTATTTTTAATCAACATAATTAATTTATAATATAATATAATATATCCTCACGCCTTCCCACAAGGGTCCCCGAAGGGGTAGGCAGAGGTGTATAGGTAATACCCACGCACCCACTTTCCGCCAAAGGTATATTAGGTGCCAACGTGACAGATGGCGAGTCCATCGCCGTTACTCAAGCACGACTATACATATTTACCTAGATAATAAAATATTACTTTATTAAAACATAATTATCATCATACAGACCCTCACGATTTAGACCGAGACCTGCCATATCACTCTAACGTTGCTGTCAACGCTTTACCATGACTGTGAGAAATGTTTTGTGAGTGGATTATTTATGTACAAGTTCATTATTGTAAAGCATTATTCATAACAGTGCTGGAAAAAACAGCGAAAAGGAAAAAATAAACTTGAAAAAAACAGCGGGGTAGATAGTATGTAACTAAATAATTTTCCATCTCTACATAAACAAAATGGAACCAATATTTTAAGATCATCGGTGAGTTTGTAATAATTAATTTAAGCAGGTATTTAATTCATAACAGGTCGGTTCTTGCCTTTTAATTATGCCTTAGTTTTACTACTTAATTAATTATATTTTAGACCTTTATACATTAACATTGAAGCAAATTATTATACAGCGTTATAATAATAATAATATATCCTCACGCCTTCCCACAAGGGTCCCCGAAGGGGTAGGCAGAGGTGTATAGGTAATACCCACAATTATTTTTAATCTCTGCTCATAATGCCCTCTATGTGATTTTTATGAGACCAATATAATATTTTCTTAGTATTCATAATGTTAGATCATAGCTATAATTCAGATTCAGAACTTTAGTCATAGTTTCGGCGTGGGTGTTGGGGAGACCGGGGGCACAAGAGGGGAGGGTGAATATGAATGGAACTCCGCATCTGATCTGCAACGTTACGTAATCGCTGGCACGCGCTCATTAGACATGCCGCGCGCCGGTCGGGCCATATGTTGCATTTTCATATATGCCTTTTTTCATAATTTTATTTACACACTCGTTGAACAGACACACACCTGGAATTCATCGAGAGGGGCCTTTGCCCACCAGTGAGATGTACTTGGTCTAACATGGTACTGTACTGGTAAACTGTATGCCAAAAGATTTGAACGTCACTTGAAGTATTCGAAGTTAATAGCTTGCCCCTTAAATTTAATTGGCATACATATTTTAGTTCAAATGAAGCGAATTTCTAATTATTAATATTAATAATATATATATATTAAGTAAGAGCATATTTAAGCGCCGCGTCGTCCACAATGAAGTTAAAATTGTATGTAACAGCTAAAAAAACGCGAGTCGAGCGCGGCGCAGGAACAAGTTACGTGGCAGACAGCATTGACCTTAAGCGCATTGGCTTTGCGGGCCTGTTGATGTGTAAACCAACGATGAAGTTGTCGAGTTGCTTTCTCATTGCCATACGATTTAGATGTTTATTGCAATCTCTCAATGTGATTACAGATGGACTATGTATTAAAGCATTTACTTTTGCCTTTTTTTTTTAGAGTTTAGGTTAGGTTGGATTTTGAACACGGTTGGATTTTCATCTTTCCGGTCCTGTGTTTTAATTAAATACAGTTGATGAATAAGACATATCACTGACGAAATATTAGTATTCTTTCTGATTAGATTGCCTAATAGTACAGGAATATAAAGCGTCTGTCAAGTGTCCGCATGGCTGGTTCTGACTCAAGTACGTTTATGTAATCGAGACGACGAGACGACAGCCTTGCGTGCAAGTTCCTCGGAACTATTATAGTAACGCGATTATAGTAACTTATTGCACTTCCAGCGAACGATGCATTTACGCGTCGATGAATGAGCATTCATTGAACTGGTTTGCAACAGTACTATCCAATAATGTTAGTGTTCTATTGTCTCGACATCTGATTGAGTTCCTCAAGCGAAAGTATTCTTATTCTCAGTTGATAAAACGCATAAATTTCGTGTTTTTTTTTAAGTTCCGATGTACACCTTAAGTACACCTCTGCCTACCCCTTCGGGGACCCTTGTGGGAAGGCGTGCGGATATATTAAGTTCCGATGTTTTGTTTAATCTTTGCAGTAATTTCCGGGAAAAAAGCCAAAATTTCGGGTCATAATTTTTTTAAAGTAAAAAAAAATGCCGATGGGGATCCGAATAAAAATCAAATTCCCAAAAATGTTTAAGTATACGCATCGCCTTGTGAGGTTAAAAGTTCTTTGAATTTCAAATTTGATGTTAAAGAATTTTAGTCTAATTCACGTTGAATTAATTACGTATAAAATTTCACCATTTAGTAAGACATTCTATTGTCAGCACGGTTATTTGAATTGGTAAGTAAGATAAGTTTAAATGTTGGATGCCGTATGACGTACCGACTGGGGCGCTCCACAATCGGCTTAGCGACTCGGCGAAAGGTGTAATGAGATATGTAGTATCATCGTAGCCTTGTTTTGTATAAAGTAACATGATTTATTTATATACACAATATCTATCTTTAAATTAATTTGTGTGACAGCACTATAAAATTAAGACGTTTCATACTGATCGTAAATCTACAGGCTTGTGAAGAACGAGCGGCTGAATTAATTGAAGGCCTATCTTAATTACTCTTAAATTTAAAGCTTTTCGCTTAGGCTTTAAATTACAAAAACTGTTCCGGTTATGAATTTTGTCACAGAAATAAAGTTTCAATGAAACTGATGCGCCATCAGGTTGTCTCTTGTGAAATGCATAGCTGTTCCTAGTTAATATATATATATATATATATCGTAATAAGGAACCCATCGCATGGAATATTAAACACAACGATCCTTGTTTGATGTATCATGTTGGTGCACTAAGCCGGGCTATTATTTTACAACATGATGAGGAATTTGGCTTGAGCATACGTATGATAACTATGATTAAGAAGAACCTCACATAAATTTACAGATCAGGTGTTCATGTTCTATATGTCAATATATTTATTTCCTTTCCGTCATTTAAAAGAAGATAAACGCTACACATGCCATTTTTGCAACGTGAAGTTTTAACAAGTGACGTAAGCTAAGATAAGGATCGGCTATTGTATTCGTTTGAGTGGTGTATAGACCCAAATGCTCCGGATAAACAATTGTGTTCACGTAGGTACCCACTCCGCTTATTAAAATACTTGAGTTGTGATGAATTGGATATTCTGAAAGGCAGTCAATGTACAAGGTTTCCACTTTGTGTAACCACTTTACTTAATGCTAACATAGGCACGGTTTTGCTTCGAACATCTTTAAGATTTAGCAAGGATATATAAAATTAGGTACAACTTTGCAATGTAGTCGGTAAGTTGCAGATCAAGTTCTAGAATATGGAATTTTTGATGTTTGTCACTCAATCGCGGGCTAACGACTGTGAATGTATAAATCATCTTAATTTTTCCGGCCTCCAGTGCCACCGAAGGCTTATTTCAATTGATAGATTGTTCAATTGGCATCGATCAATAAGTATCTAGATTTATCTGAATACATGCTATGGTTGGTTGTTTATCAATTGGACCGTATCAGGGTCAATATGAGAACACAATGATATACAATCGGAACATTATATTATCCAGCCGTAGTCATTTCATTTAGATAAAATTGTATGCATATTTTTAAGGAAACATCCTATCGACATTTGCAATATCATGAGCATAACTCACGCATTTACGACCCTAAACAAGTATATTCATAAATAAGCCAATACTGTACACCCTTCCACCCAGAAAATTTCAATGGGGAGTCCATTCCACAGTTTGAGTGAGCCCCGTGCTCCGCACAGAGCGAGACCGGTTTGGTTCCAATTTGTGGGGAAGAATTCCTTGTCGATATCGAGAAGTGATAGATTGTAATCATGTACTGAATTGGCTTTGACAAATCATTTCAGTACACTAGAAAAAATCTCGAATCGAAACGATCAACAAAGAAGACACTGCTTGAGTTTTTGTGCGTTATGTTAGTGCCTTATTCCAAGACCTATTCTCTTTTAGAGAAATATTTTCTGTTAGATATTTTTTCTTTGTTAGAGACTTATTATCTGTTAGTGACTCATTATCTATCAGTGACTATCTCTGTTAGTGACAGTCTGACGTTTTGTTACGTCTGTATTTGTGAGACTGCTGAGGCACGCGAAACTCACTCCTTCCATTGGATTATAACAGCGCTTTAACAAGCCTTAGAAATACAGCTCGATTATATTGTAGCCGAATTTATCTGTTAAAAGGGCTGAGTAAAATATCGAGTAACCCATATTGAGTATGATCGCGACATGGACTTATGATACTCGTTAATATATCTCTCGCAAACCAGATAGTAACACGAAACATTTCGCTATCAATATTGTCGCGTTATCAGCCACGTTGATGTGTCACGCGATAACAGGGTGGCTTGGCCTCACTAGCGTTATATAATATGAACGTATATACATAATATATATATATATTAGGGTACCGTTGAACTGTATACAATATACATTGTTGTATTTCGGTACATTTCGCTAAATGATGTTATTACATTTCTGTTATACATTTGCGAGCCTACCAAGTCGCATACGTCTGATAGTATTTGCTACGTATCTCATGTCTGAAAGTTCTGTCAGTTATTGACACCAAGGATTTCCTGTATTCAATGGTATTTTGTAGATGAGTGCTTCACAAAATACGACTATAGTATTCTTCAGAGGTATGTGGATGGGGTTTGGATAAGTGAGATGTGTTAAGGTAAAGGTAAAGGAGAAGTTCACAAACTTGAATAGATTCAAAGTTTGCGTACTAATTTATTGAATGATTTTTAAGATATTCTAAACATGGACCGGCGTCGCTTGGGTAAAAAAATAAAAAATTAAAGAACGCGCAAGTGATACTTCGGTATCGTGATCGTAAATAAGCTACGGTTACCGTTTCCCATCAGGTGGGCCGTATGCTTGTTTGCCACTCATGTTGTACATAAAAAAAATTAAAATAAGTACATAATTCATCGATCAATTCAAATCGGTCCAGTCGTTTAGGAGGAGTTCTGTGACATACACACGTACAAAAGAAATATATACATATATATATATATACATGATACAGATGTATATATATATATATATATATATATATATGCCATAAGAATATAACTTTCCAGTATCGCGGGTTCTAAGCCACCTTTTCCAGTATCACGGAATATTTTTAACAAACTCGTTCTCTCACCTCACGTAAATGTCCAGTTTATAATTTTTCTACCATATAAGGCATCCGCCAATATAGGCAATTACTATTTTTAATAAATCCACTTCTGGTTTTTAATATCAGAAGTGGGATAGGAACTTATATACGCTCACGTTATTTGTAAATAAACAAGCAGATAAAGTTTGCTGTTCGAATCAGTTCAAATAATCATTACCGTTTTAAAAGTTGTAATTATCGTGCAAGTTTAATTATTTGAAATTACAATTAACTTTTTTCGGACTGAGTTTTGACATGACATTTGACGTTTTAAAAATACGATGTAATGCTAACAAACGATATTCTGTCATATAACACAAATTGACCTAGTCCCAAACTAAGTAAGGCTGATACGATTGGAAGTGCACAAAGATATCAAATTATATAGGTGGTACAAATGTATGTAATGCAAGCGGTCCCCGCGATTTCACCCGTTCCGTTCAGCTGTTATAGCGTGATTGAGAAAAAAGCACTCCCACAGACTTTCGCACTTACAATATAGACAGTCCCATCCACGAAGACGCGCCCCACTATTCTTCCCCATAATGTATAGTGTAAGTGTGCAACCATGTTCCACTAATGTTTGAGTATTATCGGTTACACACTGATTACCTATGAGTGCACAGGCACACTACAATTAATAGACTCGGGTCATACTCCCCACATCCCGCGAGCCCCTCGACTATCGACTAACCTAACGGCACTATCTGTACTATAGAAAGATACATAAGTCTAGAACGAAGTGGCGCTCTACTCTCTGTCTACACCATGTCGGAGTCGGAGTGATGATATGTATGTATAGATGGTACAAATATTTGTGGTCATATCACAAATATGTGTCGCGAAGATCGAGCCCGCGATCTTTTAAATCGCTAGTAGGCCTAATAACTCTGCCATCAAGTTGTTATAGTTTACATACTAATAGTTCTTGTTTCTTCAATGCCACTCCTGCGGATCTGGGCTCCTCGTATCAAGTATCAACGATGGTTGTATAATCGCAACGCTACAATTAATTATTTAAATTTGTCGACCATAACAACTTTTTAAATAATGAAAAGACGACGTTCATGTTACAAGGACAACAGGAAATAAATAGCGACCTGCAAAACACGTGTGATGTACATACATAGATGGGCAGCTGTACACCGCGACGTGGCTATTGTAGAGCCGTGGTGGCCGAGTGGTTCAAGAAGTTGCCTGCGACACAAAGATCGCAAGTTCGAATCCCGACTGTACCAATGAGTTTTCTGAACATAACTACAGCGATTAGTCACACCACGAGCTTTACGGTGAAGGTCATTGAGAGAAAACCTGCATACATCCGAGAAGCAATTCAAAGGCGTATGTATAGTCGTGCTTGAGTAACGGCGATGGACTCGCCATCTGTCACTTTGGCACCTAAAATATATCTCTGGCGGAAAGTGGGTGTGTGGGTATTACCTATACACCTCTACCTACCCCTTAGAGGACCCTTGTGGGAAGTCGTCAGGATATATATGGGTGTTTCTCTGCTATTTGGAAAATCGTCCATACAAAACTGTCCTGTAGTATTTTTTTTAAATATTGAGAATGTTTGTTATTAAAATGAAGGGCAATAGTAAATTAAATATATATCTTAAAAAAGCCCACACATTTTCCTCTGGATTTTTGAGTTATGGACGATTTTTTGCAAATCCGTGACAGGGGACTGTTGTAACCACCCAGGGGAATGTTTTATGGACAAAAAAAATTAGTATTTTTATTTAAGTAATCAGAGTCTTTATTTTTCTTTGCCATTCTTAAAATATGTATCTCCTCCCTTCTTGACTTAGATCTGGATCTGGAAACTTCTGCAATATTTGGTCAAAACTGACGTCAGAAATATAATTTTCGTCCATTCTAAGCTTGTGGCCCTTATTATCACACATTTTCATAAAAGTTACTGTTACTTCGCCTTCCTCATCATCAACTTGAGTGATATCAGCAGCATAGCGATATTCAAACGTTAAACTTGACTAGAACGTAATCAACACTATTGTACTGCTGTTGGTTGATTGTACTGGGCCCTGCACTATGCTCAAAATCAGTATTGATATAGTCACACAGTTGTGAAATTTCAGTTTCTGCAATGTTACTATCCAGCGAGTTATGGGCTAGCCTGGTTTCGCTTTCGGATTCTGAGTCTGTGTAAATGTCCTCGACGTGAAGTTTCATCACTTGGTAGTTCATAACCCTTCTCAGCACCTTTCGGTGATCCCAAAGGGCATCGTGATATTTTACACTTAATCTGATGTATTTTGAGGGTACTATTGAAACTTTTCAAATTCTTGGCGTCTTCCTGAATACCGTTTCACCGAAAGTCATATTATTAATTGCAGCATCGTCAATCAAAACATTGTAATTGCAGGACATCTTTGTTGCACAGATTCAATAAAAGATTCCAAACTGTCAATGTCACCTCCTACAGCAACGATGGCATCTGCAGTCCTCTTGCACGTAGCTCCAACACCATCAGCACCCTTGCCATGGCCACTCCGAAAAGTTCCAGGAAAACTTCTGTATAATTGTCTTTCATGATTTTTAACTCTACTTAGAACAATGCTCTTTCCAAACCTTTTTTACAGCGTTATCCTCACGACGTCCCATATCTTTAACTAATCTTCTTTTGCATATATTTTTTGATACCTTTCCTTTTTCTTTCAACCCTTCTTTTTTTAGGATAATTTTTAAGTCGTTGATATCTCAAATAATCAGCTATACGTTCTAATATTCCTTCTCTTGTTTTAGGTGGCTTCTTTTATTGGTGACATTTTAAGATAATACCTACAAAAAAGACGATACTTTTAATGGTCAGAACTTAAGAAAACAGTCCCCTGTGGTATAAACAGTCCCCTGTGCTATGAAATGACAGGGGACTGTTGGCCAGGGGACTGTTATTTTTACATTAATACTTAATAAAACAATATCATTTGAAAACATTCAGATAAACGAAACAGATGTGGTTACGTACTAGATAATCTATTATTTTAAACAAATTTTCGTTATTACAACTCTTAAAATACAAGAAAAAAGGCTTACCAGGGGACTGTTTTCAGTAACGGCCGAGACGAGTGGTCTACCAGTTGACGCAGTAGTATCATTGCAGATAATGACGGCTGCCCGCTTAGCTTCACAACCAAACGAATTCACACCGATTGCATTCCGTTTTAGGATCTAAATGTTTCGCGCCAAAACTAAATTTGACTTTAGCACGGTTTTCTAATTTTAACAGGGGACTGTTTTAATAATTTGAGGACAGCATTTGGACATAGATATCTTGTTAAAATTGTAGTGTTCAAATATAATTGTGATGTGTAAAGTTGCTTACCCTGTTTGTTAATAGATTTGGATATTTTTTAATCAATTATCAATGGCAAAAGAAGAAATATTTGTAACAAGATTTGTAATTCTGGAAAAGGGACCTACCAGGGGACTGTGTTTCGATACTTTTGGGGTTCATTTACTCGAATATTTAATTATTAAATTATTAACTAAACTGTGGCGTGCCAAGAATACCTAATACTATGTCGGTATTGATAGAAAAAACTGATAATTTTTTAGATTTATTACATAAAATTAGCTTGGGACAGCGATTTTCCATTTAGTGGAGAAATGCCCATATATATATAAATGCCCTTATAATTTCGAAGAACCTTTGATGTTACCGTAGGTACGCTCCAAAACAAGTCCTTCCGTGAAGCTTGCACGTTTGTAAGATCAATGCACGCGCAATATGTCATTAAGTAAAAGTAAGCCTTTACTTTATTATTATGCATAAATTTAAAAAATATATCTGATGAGTGTATGGTTCGGTTTGCATTTAACATTATATTATTATGTCCACGACTACAACTTCTGGTGCTATTGTTTCAAGTTGCATTGGGTCAACGAACCTTTTACTTTTAAAACGAAGTATTTTGATAGAATATAGGTAGTAGCTTTTTACGCCGTCTTTGACGTCATTGCTTAGAATTAAGGAATTCGAAAAAAATATGATTGATCCTTACCGAACGCTTAATAATTTGCGTTATAAAAAAATACTTTGCCCCCATTGATTGCCCCGCGGTTAATCTCGCGATTACTGATCCAGTTCTCTTGGGTAGTGGGATGATGATGAGGCTTTTAACACACGGCGTTTCTAATTTTTTGACAATTTTGGATACATGTCAAAATAGTATGTAAATACTTAGATAATCTCTTGTGTTTATAACGTCTGATAAAGACACGTTTTACCCTAATAAAATTCGATAAATTAGTCATATATGAGCATTTTCCTCAATTTTGTATTTAGTTGTAATATTTTTAGCCTTATTCGACTTGCTGCTTATTGCACTAAATTGTATGCTCAATTACTCAAACACATATTATAAAAGGGGTTGTTTGTTTGTTAGAACTAGCGCGTTCAGTAACTATTAACTATAATTAGATAGCCCGTTTATGTGTGTGTCTTCACCAATGGGAGCTGATAATACAACTTACCAAACTTACGCGGGCGAAATGGCGGCGTACGGCTAGTGTACTTTATATATACATAGTCAATTAAATAAAAACAAGCGTAGACGTCCACCGATAAAGTCAAGTTCAAGTTGGGCGGACAGCGCTGCTATCGTGCTAAGGTTGTCTGGAATTAATCGCTTCTGCGATAAGGCGCCTCTTGTCCGAACTAATAAATAGGTGTGTTATTATTACGTAAGCATACGTATCGTCTCAGATGATCAGTTAGTCCTCAGTATTGATAAGCTAGTTCAAACCTCTGTTTGAGGTTTTTCACATTACGAAGGTGGTATGCTTAAAACTATTTTGTTACTAAATGCTGGTTTATAAATTATGCAATACCCTTACTCGCCATACATACCGCAATGCTTGAAAACGAAAGTATTCAATCAGTGCGTCGTACCCGTCATGACCTACGGAGCTGAGACGTGGACACTCACGGTAGAGCTGGTCCACCAGTTTAAGGTCACCAGCGACCTATGGAGAGAACTAAGCTCTCTGAAGGAAACGATTCGCAACGAATACATCCGACGGAGAACCAAAGTCATCGACATATTAGCATGCTTAATTGGCAGAAGTCCGGCCATATCTCGCGAAGAACCGACAACCGCTGGGGTAAACGTGTTCTTGAGTGGAGATCTCGACTCGGCAAAGTAGTGTTAGGATGCCCTCCGACCAGGTGGGATGACGATCTGAAAAGGACCGCTGGCAGATGCTGGATGCGGCAGGCTGAAGACGGCACTATGGCGCTCATTAGGGGAGGCCTATGTCCAGCAGTGGACTAATATAGGCTGATGATGATATGCAACGTAAGACAAGAGTGGACATCGAGCCTACTAAATGAAAAGAACTCATACGTCATAGCCTGTTATAAAACGGGCACAGCTCCATCTAGTGTCGTTAAATATCAATTCAATATTATTTCAACGTTAAAAACTACTATGTATTTAGATACTTGTTTGGGAAAGGCCGATTAGCATTGTATTCGATACTTAAACCTTTATAACGTTTTTTAATATCTCGATAGCATTGCTATTGTGATTAGATACTGTACCAATATTTTGACGTTTATTGAAATTAATTGAACTATAGTTTAATATCTGTAATTGATGAATTGATTAAATAAATGTAGGTAAATTAATCATGTTAATAAGCCATGTCAATTGTTTTGTAAACTTACTTTTAATTTATGTAAGATTGTGCTGTAATGAATTGTAATCGGAAATTCATTGAATTGGGGAATGTCGTGTAATACAAATGACAATATGTAAATTTCACATACGCAAATGTAATTACGTATTGTAACAACTTTTTTATACTCATAGTATAAAAAAGCCTAACCTCACGGGATAGGCAGAGAGAGTGGAGAGAGAGTTCTCTCTAGATTTGGACGTGACTCGCACATAACAAATTTTGTATTGTAAAGAAAAAAGAAACATCCACGTTTTGAGTGAGACGTACAGTAGATTTTTAAAAAAAAATTACATTTTTATTACATTACATTTATTTTAACACTATATAATAATGGTATCTATAATCCGGTACCTTTTTTTTGTCGGATAAGAAAGTTAAGGTGTATTACCTACGTTAAGGTGTATTATGTACATTACCTACGTAATGTTGATGATACGAAAGAGATCTGTTAGTTAGCATCTCTGCCTAAGATCTTGCCTTGATATGTACATATAACAATCCTCCCCCCTCCCCAAGGAGCTCATTACCGGAAACCTTATTCACCGCGTAGGAACACAACACAAAAAAATGTGGTATTTGGCTACGGACTGCTATAAGGTGGAGGTCCTGCCCCAGTCGGGCAGCTCTAAATACGAACGGGAAACCCGTTATGCCCTACCACTTATGTATATGTATTTACCGATATTTTTTTAAATTATCTACCTTTTCACGTATATTTCTGTATTTTTATTGGACTAAGACCGTATGTTGTATTTCTACAGGTTCGAACTCCGGCGCACTTTGATAGTGTGGAACTGTGCGCTCGCGACCTTCAGTATCATGGGCGCTTGCAGAACGCTCCCGGAGTTCATCCACGTGTTGAGGAATCACGGCATCTACCATTCCGTCTGTGTGCCAAGGTAAGAACGACATATACTACGAGCGTAGGGCCTCGTTAGCAGATGTGCACTCTTTATATCGGTAAGTAACTGTACTCTAATCAGTACAAAATGTCGGCGAGAATAAATATTATTTTTGTAAACTATCTATTAGAGTCGCTATGTTTTTCCCATGTTAAAATAGTTACAAATGAAAAGAATTACATTTACATGAATGGAACATAATTGTTTTAAGTGTTTATGGCTATTAGCACCTCTATTGTTTTATGGTTATAGCATAGAGCAATACTCCTACCGATAGTTTTGCATCGTCGTTTCTCTAGCAAGAGTACGTTTACTTCATCATCATCAGAAGACATCATCTCTAGACTTACATACCTCTTTCGCTTCGTCCACATTAAACAGTCTCTTCATACATACTCGGTTTCGAGTACTCTTGACGTTCCCGTCCTTGACCGTCCGATCGATTTGATCCAGGTAGTTGGAAAGTGGTCGTCCTCTGCTTCTCCTTGCACTGACTTTTGCTTTGTATATATGTGTCGTGACGTTACACGTCAAATGTGAGACACATAAAAGACTAGCTTATGCCCGCGTGGAAAGAGCAACATACATATTTTTGCCTTTATAATGTTAGAGCTTTGAATCTTTCGGGATTCAAATGTAGCCTATGTCTTAATCCTGGGTATAAGCCATCACCATAAAAAAATATCAGTAAACCGGCTTTTTTTTTCAGTAAAAATCATCCTATGTTACTTCTTATACCTCCAGGAATATGTGTACAAACTTTCATTATAATCGGTTATGTAGTTTTTACTTGAAAGCGTAACAAATAAACTTACATTCACATTTATAATATTAGTGAGGATGTTGAACGTTCTAAGTGGTATGTAAATTGAACGAAATTCCCCATTAATTAATAATAAATTATGTAGCATGAACCCAACGACTATCGCAGCCAAATACAAGATAGACGTATTGAGTTGAAGCTATCGTCGCTCGCGTCGTCGGCCGGCCTCAAGGCCGGAACCTCTTCGAATTTAGATCAAGAGAGACGATCCAAGCTGAGAGGAAATAATATGGTGCATGCTAAAAACGTACCGTTTATTACATCTAGATTTCGATAATTCGATCAGATAATTAGGTTCATCAGTTATTCATTAGAGTATATTATATAGTGCCATCCACGAAGACGCGCCTCACTATTCTTCTGTATAGTTTATAGTGTAAGTTTTTGTTGTGTTGTGTGTTTGAGCTTTATCGGAACACACTGGATGGCACATTCGCACTACAATTGATAGGGCGCTTCAATTGGTGGGGCGCGTCTTCGTGGATGGCACTATCTATAGTTAGTATCCCCACATCACATATATTACTAGTCTATTCTATGTCAATGGCCTTGCTTATTATTATTACATTGGAAATGTAATTACTGGTAAACTATTCTATAATCAGGTTCAAAGTAAATTTTTGATTGGTAAAAGGAACGAAAATGTAAAATTCGAAGGTAATGTTACTATAACAGATATTTTATAGACGTAAATAACATTATTCTTCTTGCACTATTGTAGCTCATGTCACGTGTGCCACGCGCAATTCTGTCTCGTCACGTAAAATGACACGTACATATTCGCGCCGCGTCTAGTCCCACGTATCTACGATATGTTATTCCAATGAGGTGCCGGAGCGAAAGTAGAGTGCTTCCAATTTACCTGAGCCGATGTCCGTATGCGAAACTATAGTTTCGCACAGAATAGTTTTAATTAGAATTACGTCGTCGGCAAACAGCGCTCTTGACACTGTCCACTGTAGTAAGGTGGAGGTTGCCGGGTTGACAAGACTAGAGTTACTTATTGACGTGACTTGATTATCGTGATAATCCAATCATGAGATTTCAAATAAAAAAAAAGCGGATGTTGTAGATCGGTCTGCGCTTGTTTCCTCTCTGACATGGAGTCGGCCGTGAAACTGAGAATGGTTTTGTATTCTTTACATGTATGTGTGTATATATAAGTAATTACACAGTCTACTTACAATCTTTACACTTATTTACTTGGCTTGACTAGTTTAATATATATATTAAACTAGTCAAGTCAAGGACCCTTGTGACGCCTTCCCACAAGGGTCCCCGAAGGGGTAGGCAGAGGTGTATAGGTAATACCCACACACCCACTTTCCGCCAGAGGTATATTAGGTGCCA